>CM039676.1:376430199-376732699 GCA_022496015.1 Hordeum marinum | reverse complement strand
CGCCCCAAGCAACTATCAGCCTTGATGACTCCTTCGGTGACAATGAATGAAAAAGGAGCCCAGTGTACAATAGGCACAACTATTTTAAGGGATCAAAATGGAAAGGATATCAATTTAGATGGTACTCCCAAAATTCCTTACAGGCACCCAAACTTTGGACTAAACAAAGGGGAAATGGTTGGAACACTTGCAGTACAACCAAATGTTGTTCAATTGGATGACCTGTAGGATATTGAAGGTTATGACAACAACTACAAAAGAAGGTTGAACACACCACTAGATCGCAGAAGAAGCCCTCTGTCAGTCAAGCCTGCCAAACTAAACATTTCAGAATTTGAAGGACATGATCCAAAGTCTTGGATCCAGAATTTGGAGCAGTATTTTGTAGCAGCCAGAACACCTATTGAACATAGAACTGATTTAGCAATCTCCTATATCAAAGGACATATTGTACAACGGTGGAGAGGAACATGTTATGCTCCTAGCAATGTTCCAAGGCACAAATTCCGTTCCTTCTTATCTAATAGATTCTCTGTCCAATAAGTCTATGACATTGTCACTTCCTTTCATGCTGTCCAACAAACTACAATAGTGTCTGCTTATGTGGAACAACTTGAACAATTTTTGAACATTATGAGAAGAGAAAACCGTGGAATTCCTATTGATTATTATGTCATTAGTTTTGTGGCTGGTCTTAACCCATACATAGAAAGCCATGTGGAGTGTTTCAAACCAAAGGATATGCAGACTGATGTGTGGTATGCTAGGAGAATGGAGAAATATCAAGCTCCACCTGTATTAGTTCAAACAAGGTCCTATGTTCCCCAGCAAATGAGACTAGTGAACTTTGATCAGCCAAATATTCCTGGTAACACAGTTGTGCCTAATAAGAACACCATCATTCAGCAAGCCAATCAATACCATGTGTGCTACAAATGTAGAGAACCATGCGTACCAAGGCATTGGGAAGTGTGTAAGATGAACCGAAGGGCTCAAATTCAAGAACTACAAGCCCAGGAAATAGAACAATCTAATGTAATATATGTCATAGACTTTGATGCTCCAGATTTGGACCAATCTGAAACACCACTAGAGGACACAATGTTGCAAGTGTCACCACATGTTGCTATGGGTATGGGAACTACTAGAAATACCTTCATACTGTTAGTAAAAATTGGTGATATTACTGCTGCTGTGTCACATCCCTTGTTAGCATTGCTTTGTGTTAGCATGTGTGTGTGCATCATGTTTTGATTCCGCATCAATATGAAATGGGGATCAAGAGAAACCCCAACACCTCACCTGAATAAACCAATTTAAAGCTTCTGAAATTTCAACGAATCCAAAATGCCCCCCATGTCTGATAATTATTGGCAACAATATATCAGGGGACATCTTATTTTTCAAAAAACTTTTAGCATTTTAAAAATAAATAATAATGCTACTAAAATTGCCAAATAAAGCATTACAAATATTTTAGACATTCAAAAATATTGAAACTTTTTGTGTAGGTTTGAAATATTCAAACTATGCTTGGAAAATGTTTCAATATATTTTGTGTTAGTTTTGAGGCCAAACAAAAAAATAAAACAAAGGTTAGAAAACAAAAAATGGAAAAAGGGAGAAGCCTAACTATGGCCCAGCTCCAGGCCGGCCCATCTAGCCCATGAGGTCATCGTCTTCTTGGCGGCTAGGAGGCCGAGCGCGTGGTCGCCGCGCGTGCACGGCCATGCTGCCGCGCCGGCAGCTGCCTGCCTCCTCGCTAGCACGACGGGGATAAGCTCCGAGAGTCATCCATATCGCTCTCTCCCCCCTCTCTTTCGCCCCTGCTCCTCTCCTCTCCCCTCTGCTCTGCCATGGCCGCCGCAGCCTCGCCGCCGTAGCGCCCAATCTAGCCGCTCCCCCTCGCACCCGAGCCGTTCATTCGCCTTGCCTTGACCTGCTGAAGCTCTTTGCCAAAGCAATCGAGCCCGGAGGCCCCCCAGCGACGCCCCCCACTAGAGATCGCCGCCATCAAGCCGCCACAAGCAGAGCCTCCCCGAGCCCGCTTTCGATGCCACTACATCCGCCGTGAGCTCCTGGCCCGGTTCCCTCTTTCTTCCGTGTCATTTGCCGACTGTAGCCTCGAGTTGCTCCGAGCCCGAGAGCTCCTCGTCGCTGGCAAGGATGTTGTCGTTGCCATGATGGCTCAAGCTTGAACCTGAGCACGTAGGCGTGCTCAGGGGGTCCCCAAGAAGCCCTAGGTGGCGCCAGCTTCTCCTCTAGCCGTCTGTAGCATCGGCTCGATCGGCGCCCGAACGCCGGCGTCCGCCAAGGTCGTTGCCGGCGATGATTCCGGCAGCCCCGCGACCACCTGACCCTGTGGATGGATGCGGTCCAGCGCTAGCATCCCTCGAGTTGCCTCCACGTGCCTAGACGCTCCCTGCAGCGTGATTCTAGCGATGCGCCGCTGTCACTTTGGTCGTCGCCGGTGAAACTCCGGCGCTGTCTGACGTGGACGTCATTGGGGACTAACCTCCCGTGGTTAGTACGACTAACAGCCGCTGACAGGGGGCTACAGGGGGTCAAAGCCCAATTATTGTCGGGTTTGACCAGGGATTAGCCCCGAGTCACTTAGTAGTGGGCCCTGGCTGCCAGGTTTAACCTGGCATGGCCAGCAGACCTGCTGACATCATGCTGACGCAATAATTGATGATGTCATGCTGACGCAATAATTGATTTTCTAATTTAAATTAATTCTAGAAAATCTGAAAACTTTAGAGAATCATAGATATTAATCTGTAACTCTGATTAAAATAAATTTTATATAAAAATTTATTAGAAAAATCCATTGAATCCAATGGTGCTATTATCATGCATGTTAGAGCAACATAAATAGGATAACATTGACATTTTGTAATAGGACAAGGTATGGAACATCATATGGAGAACGATTTTGAACCTATATTCAAATCCACTCCATCTAACCCTAATGATAGTTACATTAGCTCACCCATTCATGTTGCCATGTCATGATCATGCATCATATTGCGGTAGGTTTTGCTCCATCAGATACCCTCGAGTATCCCCCGCCAGGCGAGTACCTCCCGGCTAGTGAGCAAGGCAAGCAACCCCATCGATCATTCAGATATCATCCCATTCTCTCGCTTCTACTCTTTGTTATTGCATTAGGAAAAACGTTCAACTGTCGGTCATTTGCGGTAGTTGAACCCATTCATCTGCATGACCTGTCATTGTCATAGTAAATAGCTAAACCCCGCAACCTAGTATAGCTGGTAGATGCTTGAGCCTTGATGTTCTTTACCTGCTTTGTTGCTATGCTTAGAGTTGTGTTAGGTCTAATTCATCTGGGTGATGGACCGGAGTGAAACAATGTTGTCCTGATGTGATGAACTAAATGATGAACCCGATTTGGTAAAGATAGCGATGAGAGGCTATGTAGGAGTACATAGCAGATTGTCTCATTGGGACCGTTCTTAGGAACTGAGCTCCGTATTTGTGATCCAAGACTAGTTACTACCACACATTGGGTTCCGGTAACTCGAACCCTCTTGACTTATCAACTGCCTAGTCCTTGGTCCAGGAGTTGCAAGTAGTTTCTGGTGTTTATAGCTATGCTGGAGGCCGGGCATAGCGCTGACCCTAGGGGTGGGCTACGACGCGGTAGGCAGTGGCACGGTGTACCAAGGGTCACCCAAATGGTGGGATTGGGAATCCTACGCACATCATTTGGGGCCATAGCGGAAACTTCGGCCAAATTTCCGTGCGGGTTCAGTCTCAAATAGGCGATAGCTTGGACTAGAGGTCTTGTGTGATTGACGGTCGTGGCCGACTCCCTCGATAGGCTTCCGCTTGAAGGTTGCCGAGGTGCCTTTTTAAGTGCACATACCGATAAGTGGTGAGAGCGTATGTGAAGGAGTACACCCCTGCAGGGTATGAATCTGTTCGAATAGCCGGGGTCCTCGGATATGGACTACTTGGAGAAGTTATGCTGTTCATAGATAACTTGATGGTTACTCATAGAAATATCAAGACAAGTGTGAGTACCATGGATGGCACTCTCGTAGGTGAGGGAAGTGAATCCATGGTGGTGTATTGATGTGGTGTTAGTGGACTCGTGTGCGATATCTAAAACATGAATAAAGAATTAATATGTGTAGTATAGGTTAGCCAAGAGTCAAACCTGGCATTGCTGCATAAACTCCACCACTTGCCTTGTTGATACATGATCATGAATAGACTAGGTCTGCTTTAAAGATTTGCTGAGTACGTTTGTACTCATGTTTGCTTAATAAATGTTGCAGATGAGACTCAGGACCCATCTGGTGGGTTCTACCAAGATGTCGATGATGCCGAATAGCTGGTATCCCAGCTACGACCCTATGCCTTGGGATGGGTTGTAGATAGTCAGGCCATGTGCCTTTTTACCCTTTCATCTGTCTGTACTCAGACAACTTTAAGCTTCCTCTTGGTTTGTATGAACTTGTTTGTATGACTTGTGTGTCGGGTCATGTGACCCCTACCTGTATGAACATATTATGCAAGGTTCTTTCGAGTCTCCTAAATAAAGGTTGTGTTGTTGCATGGTTATGTTGTGATGCCATAGTTGTATCTATGCATATCAGGCATTTCGTGCGTACGTGTGACGTGCAACGGTATGTATGGGATTCGACACCTAGTCATGTGCCTTTAGTAGTACTCATTACAGGGAACTACCTCTTTGTGCTTCCACCGAGCCTTGGTAGCTTGCTACTGCTCCGGACACATTGATTGACTGGCATGTATCCTTCTTTGCTGCTGTGTCTATCCCTTTGGGGAAATGTCTCACAATGTAATGGAGTCCCTGTAGCCTACTATGACTCGTCTACGTGCAGTGATGACATTTTTTTCCCATGACGTAATGGAGTCCTTGTAGCTTGCTATGACTTGTCTACACACGCTTGAGGCCGACACCTGCATTGCTGGGTTATGTATGCCTGTCCCTGTATGGATGTGCCACTTGGGTTCTATGACTAGTCATGTCAACCCTGATTCTTTGTTGTTTGAATGCTAGCGACATATTCGCATACGTGATCCAAAAGATGCAAACGATCTCAGCCTAGGTAAGGTGGCAGCCTTGTAGATAACCGTGCGTGAGGCCGCAAAGTGATGTGATGTATTACAGGCTGGATTCTTATGACTTAGGATCGGGGTCCCGACATGCTGCTCTAGTGGACAGTGGTAGTACTTCCACTTTTGTTTCTCCTGAAGTTGCTAGCAAAGTGTCAGTGGCATCTATGGCCAGTACTAAAGTGAAATTTTTAGTGGCAAGTGGGGAAATATTATGGAATGAGTTCACAGTAAATCACCACCCATATGAAATTCAGGGTACTAAATTCTATGACACTTTTAGAGTATTGAAGTTGACTGGTTCAGACATGATTTTGGGGGTGGACTGGTTAATGAAGTATAGCCCAATTCAGATGGACTTTATCAAAATGGAAAAGAAATTTTCCACACTTCAGTGCCACATTATGACATTCATTGATGAAACCTTGCCCTTGAGTCCTGTACAGGAAACTTAGGAAAATACAAAGAAACTACTGGACCAAGCTGTATGTGGATTTTTCTTGTTCACAACCCGTGGTACTAATTTTGAAGCAACAAACCAGGAAGTGGTCTCTAAACTGCAGCCTCTCCTACAGCAGTATGAAAGGTTGTTCCAAGATCCCACTGGGCTGCCTCCTCATAGGCCCTGTGATCACAACATCCTAATTGAAGGTGCAAAAATAGCGAACTAAAGACCATATAGAATGCCCGGAAATACTAGAGAGAATTATCTTGGATTTATTAAATAAAGGGATAATAAGACCTAGCACTAGTCCATTTTCCTCTCCTGTTTTACTCGCAAGCAGAAAGATGGATCTTGGAGGTTGTGCACTCACTACAGAAAACTAAATGCTTCACTGTCAAAAATAAATATCCTATTTATATATCTCTAATGTATCTATAATTTTTATTGTTCCATGCTGATATATTATCATTCCAGGATACTTTTTGGGCATTGATTTACCAATTTATATTGTTTTTGAGCACTAACCTATTGACCTAGTGCTAGTTGTTGTTTTCTGTATGTTTTCACTTTTCAGGTTTACAGTACCAAACAAAGTATGATTGCCATGAATTTTTTTGATGAATTTTTCTGGATCAAAAGAAGACCTGGAAACTTCGGAAGGAGACCGACAACCGCACAAGGGCTCCACAAGCCAATAGGGTGCACCTTGGGGGTGCCCTAATGGCTTGTGGCCCCCTCGTGGCTCTCCCGACCTCGCTCTCTAGCCTATAAAATCTCTAATATTCTGAAAACCCTAGAGGCAGTCTCGAAACACTTTTTGCACCGCTGCAAGTCTCTATTGCAATGGGAGGCCATCTGGAGATCCATTTCGGCACCCTGCCGGAGGGGGCATCGATCATGGAGGGCCTCTTCATCAACCTTGCTCCCCTCATGATGATGTGTGAGTAGTTCACCATATACCTACGAGTCCGTAGTTAGTACCTAGATGGAAATCTCTCTCTCTCTCTCTCTCTCTCTCTCTCGATCTTCAATACAATGATCATCACATCTTAATTTTGATCTATCCGATGTAATACTTTTGTGTGGTGCGTTTGTTGGGATCTAATGAATTGTGGGTTTATGTTCAGATTATTCATGATAAATATTTGAGTCTTCTCTAGAATCTAATATAATTCTTATGTGCATGATCATCATAGCTTCGTAATTCTCTCCGATCTATTGAAATAGTTTGGCCAACTAGATTGATATTTCTTCAGTGAGAGAGGTGCATTGTGGTAGGTTAAACCTGGCGAATTTTTATATCCCCATGACAAAGTAGGGGACTAGGTGCATCTTTGTGTTTTGCTACTAAGGATAAAATGATGGGGTTTATTCATGTTGCTTGTGTTTACTTTGTATACATCATGTCATCGTTCTCCATGCATTATTATGTTTTCCATGAACTTAATACATAGAGAGGCAAGCATAGAAGCACTCTTGAAGTGGAGTAATAGTAATAGGTGCAAGCAGGAGTCGGCCTATTTTTCTTGGATGTGATGCCTATATACACATGATCATTGCCGTGAATATAGCATAACTATTCCCTTTTATATCAATTTCCCAACAATAATTTGTTTACCCACCGTATCCTTATTTTCATGAGAGATGCCATTAGGGAAAACTATGACCCCCGGGTCTATTCACCATATATTTACCAAACCTTCAATAAGTTGCTGCCATTTATTTGCTTTTTTATTTTTCAATTTACAATTATCTACACAACTCATTTGCTTGCAAATAACGAGACCAAGGGGATTGAGAACCCTCTTTCCAGCATTGGGTGCAAGTTGTTTGTTCTTTTGTGTGCAGTTGTTGAAGACGGTTGAGGATTAATATTCCTATTGGTTTGATAAACCTTGGTTTCATAACCGAGGGAAATACTTACCCATATTGTGCTGCGATAACCTGTTCCTCTTCACGGAAAACTGAACGCGGATCACAAGTATCAAGAAGAATTTCGGGCGCCGTTGCCGAGGACTATCATCCCCAACTATCAAGTAACTTCACACAAATTTTCATTCACTTTTTCTTATTTTGATATGTTTTTATATTTATTTTGTCTCATAAAAATCAAAAATACAAAAATATTTATTTTTGCTAGTTACTAGTTTACTTCTTTGCTTGCTTCACTTGCTAGTTTACTTGTCCTCCTTGTTACTTTGACCGAACGAGCTCCAACTGGTAAGAAGGTAAATTCTGTTGAGGAAATCACTACTTTGACTGAAAAAGTGGATGCTTTTATGAATTTGGTTGCTAATAAAAGTACTCATGATGATCCCAATGATATGCCCTTGTCTAATTTGGTTAAGCAAAATAATGATGCTATTGATGTTAAATTTATCTCGCAAAATAATTTTGATAACAATGCTTATAGAGGAAATTTCAACTCTAGACCGTATCCCTGTAATTCCTCTAACAACTATGGAACTTCCTATGGTACTTCATATGGACATTCTTATAAAAATTCTAATATGATACCCTCTGATATTTAGAACACAATTAAACAATTTATTAATTCTCAAAAAGTTTTCAATACTACGGTAGAAGAAAAACTGCATGTGATTGATGCTTTGCCTAAAAACATGGATATAATTGTTGTTGATGTACAAACTCTTAAAAGTAAAGATTTGACACCCAAGAATGATTTTATTGAGACTATTAAATCCATCCAAGTGTCTATTAATGAAAGTAAGAAGAGGTCCGCTAAGTTGAAAGCTAAGCGGGAATTCTTAGGAAAGGCTCTTCCACCCGACTTTTACCAGAATCATGATGAAGACTTTAAAACGATTGATACTTATACTATTGAATCTTTGTTTAATTATGTGAATATAAATGATAAATGGACTATATATGAGTCAATTCTAGCTAAGGAGCATCCCGTTTGCTTGGTGGGTAATGATTTCGATGCTGAAACTTCAAAAAGTGGGTTTGGAAAGGTCAAAACTTTAACTAGTGATGTGCCCACTATCTTGGATTACAAGGAATTTAATTATGATAAATGTTCTTTATTAGAATTTATTTACTTTCTGCAATCTGTTATTAGCTCACCCAATGCTTGTGAACAAAACAAAGCTTTTACCGAACATACAGTAGAAGCTATGGTAAAAGCTTATGATAGGAAACTTGAACTAGAAGTTTATATTCCTAGAAAATTGCAAGATGAGTAAGAACCTACTATAAAAATAAATATAAATAAATTTTAGTGCAATGCTTTGTGTGACCTTGGTGCTAGTGTTTCAACCATACTGAAAACTTTATGTGATGTGCTTGGTCTCACTAATATTGAAGAGTGTTCCCTAAACTTGCATCTTGCGGATTCTACTATCAAGAAACAATTAGGTAGAGTTAATGATGTGCTTATAATTTCAAATAAAAATTATGTGATGTAGATTTCATTGGGCTTGATATTTATTGCAATCCTTCTTGTCCCATAATACTTGGAAGACCTTTCTTACGAACTATTGGTGCAATTATTGACATGAAAGAGGGAAACATAAGGTTCCAATTTCCGCTAAAGAAAGGAATGGAACACTTCCCGAGGAATACATTTAAACCACCTTATGAATAAATAATGAGATACACTTATGGGTGGAGTGTCAAAGATGACAATACCTGAAACTATGCATTATGCCTAGCTAGGGGCGCAAAACAATAGCGCTTGTTGGGAGGCAACCCAATAGTTATCTTTATTTTTGTTTTTCACTTTCTGTTTATTTTATTATAACATGATTGTTTACTCTGTATTTATTATGTTTTTGTGTTTTAATTAGTGTTTGTGTCAAGTTAATCCTTTGGGATGATTTGCATGATGAGTAGAATTGATACGGTGCAAGAACAAAAACTTTGACGTATAGTGCAGAATTTCTCTGATTTTACTAGGACGTATTTTTGATCTGAATTTTTTACACAGTATTTATATACAAATTATTCATATCTTACTATTTTTTTTGGAATTTTTGGAGTTATAGAACAATAGGTTCCCTACAGATCATTACAGACTGTTCTTTTTTAGACAGATTCTGTTTTTTCCTTGCATAGTTTGCTTCTTTTGATGATGCCATGGATTGTATCGGGGGTATATGCCATGGAGAAGTTTGAATACAGTAACTTGTTATAAAATAAAATAACAATCAATTTATAACAGTACCTAAAGTATTTGATATGTTGCTTATACTAACGGATCTCACGAAGTTTTGTTGAGTTTTGTGTGATTGAAGTTTTCAAGTTTTGCGTGTTATCACGATGGACAAAGGAATAAGTAGCGGAAAGAACCTAAGGTCGGGGATGACCAAGGCACCCCAATGTATTATTATAAGGAATACTCAAGTGTCTAAGCTTGGATATGCACCGGAAGGCATCCCCTCTTTTGTCTCAATCCATCGGTATGTCACTTGGAGCTACATTTTTATTCGTCACATGATATGAGTTTTGCTTGGAGCGTCATTTCCTTTTGTTGAATTTTACTTTCAGTTTGTGACAATCATTGTTTTTTGGACACACCTATTTGAGAGATACACATCATCATCATAATTTATTAGAATACTCTATGTGCTTCACTTATACCTTTTGAGCTTGGCAGTTGTTCTAGTACTTCGCTTATACCTTTATGAGCACAGTGGCGTGTAGATTTTATATAAAAATATTCTCTCGTTCTTCACTTATTTTTGTTTCAGATTTAATAAATAGTGACGGTAATTTTCATGGGTCATAAAACTAGTCCAAAAATAATAGGTATTCAATGAGTTATAATTAAAATCATCATGTAGCACATATAGAGAAATTGTGGGTTTATGATAATGATGTGGTAATATGAAAAAGGGTTTGAGTGCATTATTATTAATTCATAAAGGTGTCGATATTAAGAGATGTTAACTTCTTGTTCATCTAATTTTTGAAAAAAAGGCATGGTGATGATGTGTGAGCATTTATATTCCTTGTTGAAATCCTAGTGTTGTTTTGAGTCGGGGGCGCGCGATGGTTAACTCCTACCAACCTTCTACCTCAGGGTATGCAAGTAGTACTTTGATTTGTGATAAAAATAATAAAACTTTGCTCCTATCCTTTACCACACTTGTGCCTCAAAGTGGCACCTTGTTCTTCATACAGAGAGTCTCATGTTATATCATTCATATGCTAGTGGGAATCACTTTTTCATAAACTTGGCTTGTATATTCCGATGATGGGCTTCCTCAAATGCCTGCAGTCTTCATGAGCAAGCAAGTTGGATGCACACCCCTCTTAGCTTCACTTGAGCTTTCATACACTTATAGCTCTAGTGCATCATTTGCATGGAAATCCCTACTCCTTGCATCGATATCAATCAACGGGCATATCCATAGCCCGTTGGTACACCTAGTTGATGTGAGACTATCTTCTCCACTTTCTACCCCTTTGATACATACCACCAAATTCTATTACCACCTACATGCTATGTCCAATGGTTCATGCTCATGTATTGCGTGAAGAATAAAAAGTTGATGCATATTGAGAAAGTACGATCCAATTGCCTGACTTGGACACCATGGTGCTCGGAATTTTTATTAACGTGGTGAATATGGATCCATGCCTTGCTAATATAATAAGATGAATGGGGGTAAAACATTCTGTGAGGATCATATACTTTAAAAGATTGATGATTTTGTTGCTTATACTTATAAGTATTTCTATGTTATTGTTTGTTAATTCATCGTTTCTAAGTGAGCATATGTGCAAAAGATTACATAATGGGTAGCATGTCAAATAAAAAATTCTGATTTTATCATTTACCTACTCGAGGACGAGCGGGAATTAAGCTTGGGGATGCTTGATACGTCTCCAAGGTAACTATAATTTTTGATTGTACCATGCTGATATATTATCATTCTAGGATACTTTTTGGGCATTTATTTACCCATTTATATTATTTTAAGCACTAACCTATTGACCCAGTGCCTAGTGTTAGTTGTTGTTTTCTGCATGTTTTTCACTTTTCAGGCTTACAGTACCAAATGAAGTCCGATTGCCACGAAACTTTTTGATGGCTTTTTTGGACCAAAATAAGACACGGGAACTTCAGAAGGAGGTAGAGAGTCGCACGAGGGATCCACAAGCCAACATGGCATGCCCTGGGGGGCACCCTGATGGCTTGTGGGCCCTTCTTGGCTCTCCCAACCTTGTTCTCTAGCCTATAAAATCTCTAATATTTCATAAAACATGGAGGCAGTCCCGAAATACTTTTTACACCGCCACAAGTCTTTATTCCGATGAGATGCCATCTGGCGCTCTGTTTCGGCACCCTATCGGAGGGGGGATCGATCACAGAGGGCCTCTTCACCAACCTTGCTACCCTCATGATGATGTGTGAGTAGTTCACCACAGACCTACGGGTCCGTAGTTAGTACCTAGATGGCAATCTCTCTCTCTCTCTCTTGATCTTCAATACGATGATCATCGCATTTTCGTTTTGATCTATCCGATGTAATACTTTTGTGCGGTGCGTTTGTTGGGATCCGATGAATTGTGGGTTTATGTTCAGATTATTCATGATAAATATTTGAGTCTTCTCTAGAATCTAATATGATTCTTATGTGCATGATCATCATAGTTTCATAATTCTCCCTGATCTATTGAAATAGTTTGGCTAACTAGATTGATATTTCTTCGGTGAGAGAGGTGCATTGTGGTAGGTTCAACCTGTCGAGTTTCTATATCCCAGTAACAAAGTAGGGAACAAGATGCGTCATTGTGTTGTTGCTACTAAGGATAAATCGATGGGGTTTATTCATATTGGTTGAGTCTACTTTGTCTACATCATGTCATCATTCTCCATGCATTACTCTATTTTTCACAAACTTAATACATAGAGAGGCAAGCATAGAAGCACTCTTGAAGTGGAGTGATAGTAATAGGTGCAAGCAGGAGTCGGCCTATTTATCTTGGACATGATGCCTATATACACATGATCATTGCCGTGAATATTGCATAACTATCTGCTTTTCTATCAATTGCCCAACAATAATTTGTTTACGCACCGTATGCTTATTTTCTTGAGAGATGCCATTAGGGAAATCTATGGCCCCCGGGTCTATTCACCATATATTTACAAAACCTTCATTACCTTGCTGCCATTTATTTGATTTTTTATTTTAAATTTACAATTGTCTACAATTATCTACACAACTCATTTTCTTGCAAATAACGAGACCAAGGGGATTGCCAACTCTCTTGCCAGCGTTGGGTGCAAGTTGTTTGTTCTTTTGTGTGTAGCCACTGAAGACAGTTGAGGATTGATATTACTATTGGTTCGATAAACCTTGGTTTCATAACTGAGTAAATACTTACCCATATTGTGCTGCGATAAGCCGTTCCTCTTCACGGAAAACCGAACGCAAATCACAAGTATCACCTATGCGAGTGATTCAGGATTTACTGGACCAGCTGAAAGGAGCCAATTTTTTCTCCAAAACTAACCTAAGGAATGGATAACATCAGATAAGAATGGCTGACGAAGGTATCCCTAAAACCGCATTTTCAACACACATGGGATTGTTTGAATATTTAGTAATGTCCTTTGGTCTCACTAATGGTCCCCCGACATTTCAAGCTCTTATGAATCTGTTATTTGGCCTTCTCAAATTTGTAGTGGTGTTCTTTGATAATATCTTGGTTTTCAGTATCTCCATGGAAGAACATAAGGAACATCTGGCACATGTGTTTGACATTATTCAAGCAAACAAATTATATGCTAAGCTGGATAAGTGTTCTTTTGGTCAAAGAGAAGTGGAATAGCTAGGCCATATTATTAATTCAGAGGGAGTATCGACACATCCAGGAAAAATTGGAGCTATCCAAGAGTGGCCTGTTCCTGCAACTGTAACTTGATGACCCACAAGTGTAGGGGGTCAATTGTAGTCCTTTCGATAAGTAAGAGTGTCAAACCCAACGAGGAGCAGAAGGAAATGACAAGCGGTTTTCAGCAAGGTAGTTTCTGCAAGAACTGAAAGTGTGGGTAACAGGTAGTTTGATAGCACGATAATTGGTAACAAGCAAGTAACGGTAGTGGTAAATAAGGGGCATCAAGGTAGACCAATCCTTTTGTGGAAAAGGATAGGCCAAAACGGTCTCTTATAGCAAGCAAAGTGTTCTTGAGGGTACACGGGAATTCCATGTAGTCACTTTCATCATGTTGGTTTGATTCGTATTCGCTACTTTGATAATTTGAAATGTGGGTGGACCGGGGCTAAGGTGTTGTTATTATTTGAACTAACAACCTACTTATGATTAACCCCCTCACAAGCATCCGCAACTACGAGAAAAGTATTAAGATAACATCTAACCATAGCATTAAACATGTGGATCCACATCAGCCCCTTACGAAGTAGCGAATAAACTAGGGTTTAAGCTTCTGTAACTCTAGCAACCCATCATCTAATAACTACTCCACAATGCCTTCCCTTAGGCCCAAGGATGGTGAAGTGTCATGTAGTCGACGTTCACATGACACCACTAAGGCAATCACAACATACAGATCATCAAAATATCGAACACATATCAAATTTACATGATTACTTGCAACATGTCTTATCCCATGACCTCAAGAACAAAGGTAAATACTCACAAATAATACTCATGATCAAGATCAAAGGGGTATTAAATAGCATAATGGATATGAACATAAAAAATTCCACCTAATAAACCATATAGTAATCAACTATGCAAGGTAATCAACACTACTAGTCACCCACAGGTACCAATCTAAGGTTGTGGTACAAAGATTGAACACAAGAGACGAACTAGGGTTTGAGAGGAGATGGTGATGTTTAAGATGTTGATGAATAATGGCCTCCCAAATATGAGAGGGGTGTTGATGATGATGATAGCTTTGATTCCCCCTCCAGGAGGAAAGTTCCCCCGGTGAAATCGCTCCGCTGGAGGGCAAAAGTGCTCCTGCCCAAGTTCCGCCTCGAGACGACGAAGCTTCATACCGGAAGTTCTCTCCTCATTGTTTCTAGATCAAAACACCTTATATACCAGATATGGACTCCGGAGGTGGGCCCTGCTGAGAACAACCCACCAGGGCGCGCCTAGGGGGGCTGGCGCGCCCTGGTGTCTTGTGCTCACCAGGCTGGCCCCCTCTGGTAGTTATTTGCTCCAATATTTATTATATATTCCATAAAAAATTTCCTTGAAGTTTTGGCATATTTGAAGATGTGCAGAATAAGTATCTCTGGTATGCTTTTCAATTCCAGAATTCCAACTGCCAGTATTCTCCCTCTTTGTGCAAACCTTGCAAATTATGAGAGAGAAGGCATTAGAATTACTCCATAAAGCATCGTTATGCATAAAAACAATATAAATAATAGTAGGAAAACATGATGAAAAATGAACGTATCAACTCCCCCAAGCTTAGACCTCACTTGTCCTCAAGCGAAAGCCGATATCGAAAAACATGTCCACATGGTTTGAGAGAGAGCTGTCGATAAAAACAAAATACGGACATAGTAGCATCATGCTAGTTATGATAACATCAACAAAATTTATCATAATACTCTTTCATATAACTTCTTTTTCATAAAACACCATATAACTTCATATGAACAAGTAACAATTCATCACAACATAGAAGTATAAAGCATAAACCTTGTTGGAAACCAACAAACTATGTTCTTAGTCAACTTTGCAACAACAATTCATCCTATTTTCAGGAAGGGTCTCATGTCAGAGCCTTTTGGAAATTCCACATACTCAACCATCATTTAGTCTTCTATGATTTCTAATACTCACAACATACCCATGGGAAAAAGTTTCAGCCGGACACATAGAAAGATAGGGGCTTATGGTTTTGCTTCCCAACGTATTCACCTCAATGGTGATGTCAACAATAATAACTCATGCTCACTCATATCCAACTAGATATATGTGCCTAGAACTTTCCTGACCACATGATGCTTGCAAAAATAGAAATAAAAAAGGAGTAGGGAAGAATACTTTGACTCTTGCATAAAAGTAAATACATAATGGTAAAAGACATGCCCTTCGCAGAGGGGAGCAGAGGTTGTCATGGGCTTTTTAGTTTGCATGCCAAATCCCTTAGTGCAAAAGAACGTCATGTTATATTGCCCCCTATGATAGAAACCTTTATTATGCAGTCCGTTGCTTTTATTACTTTGCCATCATAAGTTCGTATAACGCTCAATTTTCTCTTGCACTAATTGATCCAACACTTTTAGAAGCAATTTTTTTGCCTTAGTGCACCAATGACAACTTACTTTAAGGATCTTATTCAATGCATAGGTAGGTATGGTGGACTCTCAAAACATGAGTTTGGGTTTGGGATTTTTGGATGCACAAGTAGTATCTCTACTTAGTGTAGAATTTTTGGCTAGCAAAGATGTTGAGCAAGCACCACATGTTGAAGGATCTATGCCAATATAACTTCTATGTGAATATGAACAAACATAAATCATTACATTGTCTTCCTTGTCCAACGCCAACAAATTTGGCATATAATATTTAATGGGGGCTGACAATCATAAAAGATGTCCAAGATAGTGTATTTGCATGTGAATTTTCTCTTCCCTAATTAATTCTTTCATGATTTGCATCATTGACCAATGCTATGTTTGTCAACCTCCAACAAATTTTACCACTTATACTTTTCCTATGTGAGGTCATTACTCACCATAAGATTAACATATGATACTTTTCATTTATTTTCTTTTATTATGATTGCAAAAAGAAAGTAAAGAAGCAAAATCTCAAACTAAACTTTATTATATAACTTTCAATCGATGACATAGATAGATGGATCATGAAAATAGCACTCGAAAAGAGATCATACTAAACTTTTATTCAACTAAATCATGAAAAAGCTAAGGATCAAAAATAAAAGGTAAGGTAAAAAGTGATAGTGATACGATACCGGGGCATGTCCCCCAAGCTTGGCTCAAGCCAAGGGGATTGCCCATACCCGTACTCAAGTCTCCTTTGGTGGTGAAGATGATGAAGGTGGTGGTTATGGGGTAGTAGTAGGTTTGTCCTCTGGCTTCTAGGGCAAGGGTTTACCATCGAAGGTTTATGCACGGGTCTCCTGAGTCCCGCAACTGCCAGCTAAACTCATACCTGTAAATCTTGCTTCATACCCCAAAACTTGATTTTGAAGATGATAAACTTGACTTTGCAAAAATTTGATTTGCTCGTTGAAGGTGAAGATGATGTACTTCATGGATTGGCCATCCATGATGTGATCACGGGTGAATTCCGTGATCATGGAGTGATTAGCACTAAGTCCATGCTCCATCATCCATTGGCACTTGAAGATGTCTTGTTCTACCACTTCAAGCCTGGCCTCCATGCTTCCCGTCCTCTTGGGTCCCTGAACATCGCGGATGTGGAGCACCCCTCACGCATCTCAATGGTTTGAGGATGCTTCATCACCTTCGGCAAGTACGGGTTGATAACCATCTCGAAGAACTGTCCTTGGGGGAACTTGGTGGAGCCATGGAGATCTAGATCTGACCAGAAAACACCATGAAACGAGAACAAATAATATTTCCACAATGCGGTGGTCAAAACAATCGGGGATATATAGAGAGAATTTTTATTCTTGGAAAACAAGCATATGGAAGGAAAACGGAGTCGGGACATGTCGTGGTTTTGTCAGATGTCCGAGGACTTAGGTTCGAGGCCATCGCTAAGGTGATGGACTCAAAGGGGTTGATTGGAACGAAGGACATGAGTTTACCCAGGTTCGACCCCTCAAGAAGAGTTAAAAGCCTACGTCTTGCTTGTGTTGTATTGATTGGAGTATCGATTACAAGGGAGCAGATTCACTTGACCTAGTTCTTGATTGATTGGTTTTCTCTCTAAATCGCCCCGGGTCTCGCCCTTATATAGGAGGTTAAGACCACGGGTTACACAAGTCTCATACTGACTCTTACAACATATTTGACTCTATCTCTATTGTTGTCTTGCCATCTTGGGCAAGTCGTCTCCGGGCGGCTTAACCGCCCGGGTCTTCATACCTTCTTCCGTCTGGGCCTTCATCTTGGCACATCTTGGGAGGCTGCCATACGGCCGGGCCTACGTCTTTTGGCCCGATTCATCAGTCTGGATTATGAGCCGCCAGGTATGACCCAACCCCACCTGGGCGGGTCTTACCATGGGGTTATATCCCCAACATTAGGTCCCAGGTTGATTTGAGCCTGCTCAGGTCAATCTTCAAACTCACTTGGCGGCAAGTCTCACACTCCATCACCTGCAAGAAAATATGTAACCCGCCATGACGTCACACCGGATATGCCAAAAAGATTCCCTAACGTTCACAACGGATCTTTTCATTAAACTGTTGGCCTGAAAATCGAGGCGTCTGTCTCGGTCGGTCAGTTTTCATCACCTTAATTCTCGCGCCCGTTTCAACCTTGCAGCCTCTTAAATAGGACCATGAAGGGTCCTTCTCATTTCCTTCGTCGCCTGTGCTTCTCCTTCTTCCTCTCGATGCCATCACCCCCGAGCTCCCTCGCTCCGATGAAGCTCCTTCGCCGTTGTCGCCCTAGGACACTGCATCAACCTAAACTAACCAGAACTTTGCCCGCGTCCACCATGTAACTTATGGTAAGTCTTTAACCAAACCCTAGATCCGTAGCTTAGTGCGACAAATCCATAGAGTTCTTTGGCCCCGTTAGAGCGCAAGTTCTTCGCAATGCCAAATGACACATAACTTCGTAAATCTTGTAGTGTTCACCTTCCTGCTGCGGTAGATCGTGCAAAATCATCAATAACCTAGTGCAGATATGTAGTTGTTGCCTTTTAATGCCTTTGAACCTGCCAGTTTTCCCTCAGTTCGTCACTAGGTCTAAAATAAATCTGCTTTTCCTCTGTCTGTAGATCTGTAACTGTCAAGACAATATGTGAAACCTGTTTTCCATAATTAGTTGTATTTTGCTTCGTTGCTCTGCAAACTTAACCCGCCATTAAACTTCGGGCTCTCACCATAAACTACACTGGCGGCTTAGCTTTGTAGTGCTTAGATTCATCAGCCGCCCTTAGTTGTCTGTCACTTTCTAACTCGCCGTGCAGTGTTACTTTTAACGGTTCTAAGACGCCATGATGCCTCGTGCGTCCTCTTCCTGTAATTGGGTTGGCTCTACGGTCTCTGAGGAGTTTTTGCAAGATTTCGGAGACACAGGGACCTTGCCAGCCAAGAATGTCATCCATTGGTGGGTTCCGGGCAAGGAGAAGAAACCCATCCCCCAAGAGGGCGAAGTAGTCATATTTGCGGACCACCTTGCACGCGGTTTCAGCCCGCCCGGCTCTAAATTTTTTCGAGACGTCCTCCATTTCTTCAAGTTGCATCCTCGGGACATTGCGCCCAATTCCGTCTCAAATATGTGCAACTTCCAAATCCTCTGTGAAGCTTACTTACAAGAAGAGCCGTCATTTGACCTCTTTCGTGAGTTTTTCTACGTGAACTGCCAGGCAGAAGTGGCGGTTGGCCCAAGCTTAGAGCTCGGCGGAGTCTCCATCCAAAGAAGACGGGATATGACCTTTTCGGCTATTCGAATGACAAGTCACCCCAAGGACTGGAACTGAACCTAGTTTTATTGCAAAGACACTTCTCCAGAGGGAGAACGTCCATTGCCGGGTTATTGTCCTACCCGGCTCCGCACCACAATTGAGTTCCCTGACCGGATGTCAGCCTCCGAACGGGCAAAGTATGCTCCGGCTTTTGCCAAAATTAGAGTCCTCATGGCCAATGGTCTGATAGGGATTGATCTGACCCGCTGCTGGGTCTCCTAGAAGGTCATGCCTCTGAGCCGGCGGGACCATCTCATGTGTGAATACATGGGTGACGTCAATGACCCCCTCTGCTTTAATCATACCACTTTGACAGAGGAGAACATCATTGCCGCCATTAAGGGACTTATCCATGAGTCCCAAGAATCTTGCCGCGCTGTTGGGTTACCACCATTTTGTGTCGCAAACCTGACCCCAGATGTAAGGGCGGCTTTCGAATATCCTTTCCTCCGGGTTTACTATCCATGTATGTTGCAACCTTTAACCTCCTTTGGTGTCTTCTGCTTTCAGGCTAACTCCGGCTTCTGGAAGAAGAAATATATCCCCCCTTCGAAGAAGTCTAAGGAAAAGGTCGGTGGCCGAAAGAAGAAAACTGTACCTCAAGAGCAGCCTAAGGTTGACGAATCAGAGGTAGAACTTGACTCTCTTGACTGTCTTACTATGCACCTTACTGAGAGTAATAACTTCACAGGATGAAACGGAGACAAGCCACATCATTGTTTCTGAGGTAACCTATGTTTCATCTGACTCAGAACATCTTCCACCAAAGAAGATACGATGGCTCGTCTGAAAAGTCCCATTTTCCCATCCTCTTGCTTATTTATACCCCAACTTTCTTTTGAAAAAACAACAGCACCCCTTGCAATGCCAAACCCGGAGCGCCGGCTCTGAAGATCTTATGGCCGGGTTGTCTAACTCTTCGGCACAACAGAAACGACCGGCTAAGGTACTTGTTTAACTTGGTTTAGCTTTATCGACCTTGCCTTATAACTTTACTCTGTCTTTATATTGCTTTCATTGCTTTCAGGAATCGCCCCCATCGTCAGGCGACTCCACAGCGACTAAGTTGCCGCCCCTGAAGATCAACCCAGAGTATGTGCTTTCATGTTTGCATCATATCCTTTGTCATCTTTGAACTTTATACAATAGTATTCTATGCTTTCCAGGGTTCAAGAGAAACGAAGGAAGACAGACGGGTCTACCTCTGCTCGCACTGCCCAAGAGCTGGAGCTTGCTAAGCCGGACTCTCCTGTGGCACGCACTGAGCCCTCTGCAGCCGCAAAGGATGCCTCTAAAGACACTCGTCAGTCCTCTGAGCCGGCCGCCCATGAGATGGCACCTGATAGTCCTTCAAGGACCAGTTCTAAGTCGCTAAGCCCTTCAACGGTTGTCGAAGAACCAATTCTTCCAGACGTCATTATTACTGGTACAGGCTTCCAATCTACCAAGCCTCATGTGCTAACCAAGCGCACCGAGAAAGCTGAAGCTTCTGATAGCCTGAACTTTGAGCTCCCCATGCTGGAGAAGTTAACTGCCGACGAGCTACATGCTGGTTATCTGAACGGCCTGTCCACAAGCTGGAATATGGAGCTCAAACTTGTCGGATTAATGAAGCAAAAACATGAGGTACTTCTTCCTTTACTTATACCCTTATGTAGCCCCCAAGAGCTGGTTTAATATTTATAAATGATAAACCAGGTCTTCCAATCCATGTCACAAGTAGAACAACTTAGCCTGTAGCCCCCAAGTATCGGCTGAATATGTATATGTTGAGCCGGTACAAAGTGTTGCTGAGCTGATCAAATATAGCCCCAAGTCCGGGTGAGTATAGAATTAGGGTGTTGGAACTTCTCTGTAGATTGAGTGAAGAGCCGCATGTGGCCCCCAAGTGCCGGCTTAACTTGTCGAAGATGAGCTGGAACTTTATTGTAGATTGAATGAAGAGCCATATGTAGCCCCCAAGTGCTGGCTTAACTTGACAAAGATGAGCCAGGATTTACTTGTATATTTGAAAAACATCGATGTAGCCCCCAAGTGCCGGCTTAAATTGACGAAGATGAGACAGAACTTACAATCTTGGAGAGCAAATAGACATTAGCCCCCAAGTGTCAAGTATATTGCTTGCAATCTGCTTGAGACTTGCATTATATTTCCTTAATTGACCATCTGGTAATATTTTATCTTGGCGACTCACCCCTCATCTGCCTTTGTATGTCACAGGAAGCTTTGAGCAATGTCGAGTCTGATATGACTGGCCTAAAGAGCAATCCCGCTTCCCAACAAGCCGCCAGGAGTGAAGCAGAGGAAAAGTGTCGGATTGCCACCGAAGAACTTGTAAAAGTTAAGTCTGAGTTTGCTGCCTTCAAGAGGGCGGCTAAGACGGAACAAACTGCCCTAGCCGATCGTGCAGACGATGCTGACCAGCGGCTCATGGTTGTGTCAGACGAGTTGAACTCCCTGAAGCGCCATATCTCAAAGATGACTGCTGCTATCTTTGGTAAGTACTGAAAACCTCAGCCAATATTCTTACTTAAAAGATTGTGCAGGCAGCTTATATCGCGAACCTCCTCTTTGTAGGTCAAAGGAGCCGCTAGCTTGGTGCCAACAGTTTGCTGCAGTTGAAAGCCGTCTATACTTTATCATAGTAGTTGTACCGCGGGACTCTTTGCACAATTAGAGCAATGCTAAATAAATAGAGTATCCCCAAGTTCATGAAGGGACTCATAGAGGTATTATCAACCCTGCCAAAGCAAATCCAAGAGGTCAAAAAAATCAGCCGCCCGGAAGGGAGCAATTGCTGCGATAAGCCGGGCTTTGGCCTTTGCCCTGGAGCTAATTGCTGAAGAAATGATGGACAACTTTCCATCCAAGAAGGACGATGGCTCAGAATTCACAGAAGCCGACTACGCCCGTTGTATGAAAGCCTCCAGGGTCCTTGCATCGGTGTTGGTGGAAGAAGTGGATTTGTCAACATAGCAGGCGGCTTACAACTCTGAGAACAAGCGAGTGCGTGGTCCAACCTTCGAGGCCAGGGACTTAACTCTTGCAAGCCGTAAGCATCTCTTTGCCCCTGACATTGAACCGTCTCCCCTGTTTGAAGAGGCCAACGTTGAAGCTTTAACCAACTGCAACTGGGACATGGAAAATCTTCAGATAGAGGAGGGTGAAGACCCGTCATAGGATGACCCATCGTCCAGCTGAACTGCAATCGCATAACTTGGCCCGTTGATCCGCCGAAATTTGAGCGTTGCAAAAAACTTTAAGTCTTGCTTTTGGGCTCTTGTGGAGAGCTTTGTAATACGCTTAGAAAAACCTTGTCTTGCCTAAATTGTGCCATCGTGCACATAGGAGATCACACGGCTTAATATATTTTTATCTGCCTTGTGCTTCAATCAGATCGAATTTCATGGCGGCTTATCTTAAGAGATAGCCTGCAAGAATACATAACAGAATAATTTCCGCCTTGCTGTGAGGGCGGCTTAGAAATGCACAACCCGGAGATGTTAATTGTTTCCTTTTCAACGACTCATGTCCTGATTCTTCTGAGTGGACTCGCTACTTAGAACTTCTTATTAGTACAGGGTCTCTATCGATATTGACCATCAACTTCTTTGAACGGCTCAGGGTCTCTAAGCGAGATTAACTGATAGGAGCGTAACATCCCATAAAGACACGCAACAGGGCATGAGTACCCCTGGTAGCCCATAAACTGCCTCTCACATGACATAAATCCGTCGTTTTAACCTTAAACAGTAGAGGGTCTTTAAAATATTAACTGTCTAAGAGTACGAAATGGGCCACATAGCGGAGGGTTGACAGTAGATGAGAGAGTTTGTCCTCGCTTTCCGTAAGCCGGCCCTCACGTGACAAGAGCCACTGGTTTAACCTTAACCAGTACAGGGTCTCTGTCAAGATTGGCCGTCAACTTCTTTGAACCGGCTCAGGTTCTCTAAGTGAGATTAACTGGTAAGAGTTCGGTGGGTCACATAGCGGAGCAGCATCAGCTTATAGGCAGGTTTAACTCGAGCTTGCGGTGGCTTAAGAGCCGATCAAGAGGGTATGTAAGCTAAACCCGGTAGGTTGGAAGCCCCCAAATGACCTTGTTGACGGAGTCAACCTTTTGGGTATATAACCCGCCTAACTTTGGCTTAAGAGTTGATCAATAGGGTCTGATAAGCTAAACCCGGCGGGTTGGAAGCCCCCTAGATGACCTTGTTGACGGTGTCAACTTTTGGGTATATAACCCACCTAACTTTGGCTTAAGAGCCGATCAATAGGGTCTGATAAGCTAAACCCGTCGGGTTGGAAGCCCCCTGGATGATCTTGTTGACGATGTTAACTTTTGCACAAACCGAGATATGCGAAACGGCAGAGCCCCGGCTTACAGGGATGCCAACTGTATTCATATACGTATATGTGATATGTACAATGATGGTGTACAAGGTTGAGTGTTGATGACTCAAGTATAGTAAGGCCGAAGATGAGCTATATTCCACGGCCGGCGGCTCTCCTGCCCAGAAGTAGTTGACTCGTCTCGTATAGCAATGAGGTAATATGACCTGTTGTTGAGATTTCTACTGACCATGAAAGGTCCTTCCCATGGAGGGGATAACTTGTGTGCATCTGTCTGATCTTGAATCAACCGCAACACCAAGTCGCCTTCTTGAAATGTCTGGGTCTTAACTCTATGGCTATCATAGCAATGCAGGTCTTGTTGATAAATCGCCGATCATGCCACCGCCAGATCACGCTCTTCATCCAAAGCATCCAGTGCGTCTTGACGCGATGTTTCATTATCTGCCTCAACGTAAGCCGCCACCCGTGGCGAGTAATGACGTATATCGCTTGGTAACACGGCTTCTGCGCCATAAACCATGAAGAAAGGTGTATAACCTGTTGATCTGTTGGGAGTAGTTCTGATGCTCCATAAGACGAACAACAATTCCTCTACCGAACAACCCGGCGTTCGTTGCAAAGGAACCATAAGCCGGAGCTTGATGCCTCTCAAAATTTCCTGGTTAGCGCGCTCTGCCTGACCATTGGACATTGGATGGGCAACTGCAGAAACGACAAGTCGGATGTGTTCACTTTCATAGAACGCTTGCATAGCCCCCTTGGATAAATTCATACCATTATCTATGATGATACTATGACGGTAACCAAAGCGACAGATTAACTTTTTAACAAACTGAACCGCCATAGCCGCGTCACACTTGCTGACCGGCTCAACTTCTACCAACTTGGGAAACTTGTCCACTGCCACCAAGAGGTGGGTCTTCTTATCTTTGGATCTCTTGAAAGGCCCGACCATATCAAGCCCCCAGACTGCAAACAGCCAGGTGATTGGAATCATACGCAACTCCTGAGCCAGCACATGAGCACGTAGGCCGAATTTTTGACATCCATCGCACTTGCGAAACAATTCTTCCACATCTTTATGAGCCGCCAGCCAAAAGAAACCATGCCGAAAAGCCTTGGCCACCAGAGACTTTGAAATCACCTGGCCACAATCGCCAGCATGAATTTCACTCAATATTTCTTTGACTTCTTCAGGCGAGACACATCATTGAAAAACGTGGTAACGCTGCACTTATGCAACTCACCATTGATGATTGTCATAGACTTAGACCACATGATGATCTGTCTTGCCAAGTTCTCATCCTCAGGTAACTCGTCGCGAGTCAAGTACGCCAGGTAAGGCAGCGTCCGGTCAGGGATAGTATGTAGAACCGCCACCATCTGCCCCTCCGGGTAAGGTATCGCCAAGTCTTCCTCTGAAGGTAACTTATCTGACGGGTGATGTAGTACGTCTAAGAAAATGTTAGGCGGCACCGGCTTACGCTGAGAGCCCAGTCTTGACAGTGCATCGGCCGCCTCGTTTTTTTTGACTATGTACTGCAAGGCAAAAAGCCTCACAGCAAACTTTTATTAAAAGCAAAGAAAGCAATAATTACAAGTGTATCAAAGTCTTACTAAGTTAAACTACAGAAAAGGCCACTAAGGGGTTAGGGAACTTACATGGGCACATACATACAAAATTACAACAAAAGGCCTCTAAGGCAAGCCAGATAACCAAGCCAGATAGGAATCCTTATATTTACTCCTGATCCTATGAGTTAGTAGAGTCATATCATGTATGAAATTGTGTCTCCAGGCACTAAAAGAGCGTCTTTTGATTTCTAAACACCTTCCCATTTCTAAGAATCCAAATGTTCCAGGCAGCATAAAACACCACTTCGGTGAAAAAAGGTCTCCCAAACTCTCCCCTAGCTTGCACAGCCATCCGATATGTGGACATATGAGGTCCAGGATTCCATGTAATGTTCAGGTAATTCCATACTCTTTGACTGAAGTTGCAAGAAAAGAACAGATGCACTATATCCTCATGCACCAGGAGAGGGCAGAGAACACATGAATGGTCATCTATGTGCCAGTGTCTTCTCTACATCATATCTCTAGTGTTTAGTCGATCCATAAGAAATAGCCAACCAAACATTTTAATCTTTAGAGTGCATGATGACTTCCAAATCCATTGAAAAATAGGATCAACAGAGATGTGCTGCTGCTGGTAAGTGTAGAATGCTTTTGGTCTGTAAATTCCTTTGTTGAAGGGCCACTGCCAAACATCATTAGAGTCAGACAAAGTAACCTGAAAAGCCTGAGCTGATAGAGGTAAGTGAAAACCAGTAATCAGATCATATCAGACCACTTGAGAAACAGACAACTGCCCATCCAAAGCATAAGAGATTAATCTGGGAAAGCTTTCTTTAATGGAGGGGTGGGATAAACCTTGGCACCATGGATCTGTCCAGAATAAAATGGATCTTCCATTATTAACCTTGGGCACAGATAATTGACAATACTGGTTAGCTAGCTTGAAAATGTCCTTCCACCAAAATGAGCCACAAAGATTGGTAGTATGAGGAACAAAATCTCTGTAATATGTATCCCAGATCAAGCTCACCTAGGGTGTATCATGATGGTTGTAGAACTTGTGCAGAAACTTCATTAACAGAGCCTCATTTTGAACATTCATATTAAGGACACCCAGACCACCTTTGTTTTTTGGCAAACAAATCAAGTGTCAAGCAGCTAGAGATTATCTTGGGCTGTCAGAATTACCTCTCCAAAGGCATTGTCTCTGAATTCTTTCAATGAGTTTGATAATCCCAGCTGGAATGGCAAGGGTACAAAGAAAGAAAATTAGCATGGAAGATAGTATAGACTGTAGCAATTGCAGTCTGCTACCCTGGTTGAGAAAGCAATAAGATACAGATAATCTCCTTTCAATTCCATGCACTAGGGGCATGAGTTCCTGAATAGTAGGTCTGGTAGTTCCCATTGGCAGCCCTAAGTAGGTAAAAGGCATAGTGCCAATTTTGCATCCAAGGATATTAGCTAGTCTAGTTGACTCTTCCTGTGACATATTCATAGGATCATTGAGGATTTAGCAAAGTTAACTTTCAAACCAGTGGAGGACCAAAGACATCCAACATTTCCTTTAGAGCTAATAACTGTTGATCCACAACAGGAAGAACTATCAGGGTGTCATCAACATACTGAACAATTGGAAAATCCTTGCACTTAGTAGGTATTGGCAGAGAAAGGGCTCCTTTAACACACATATCATTGACTGCAGACTGGAGCAAGTCAGCAGCTAAAACAAATAGTAAAGGTGACATAGGACCCCCCTGCCTAACTCCACTCTTACATTTAAAATGATTCCCAGGAACTCCATTAAGAAGAATGGAAGATGAGCCTGATGCAAGCAAAGTCTGAATCCAAGAAATCCATTTCTCATTGAAACCCTTAGCTCTCAAGATCATAATAATGGCAGAGTGCTGGATGGTGTCAAAAGCTTTGGTAAAATATAATTTGAGTAAGACAATGGGCTTACCAGAAGCTTTACACTGGTGAATATACTCAAAACACCACCCAAGACAGTCTTGAATTGTCCTTGTCTTAATAAATCCATATTGGTTCTGATGAATGCATGACAAAATGACTTTCTGCCAACCTATTGGCCAGGAGCTTAGTAAGAAACTTAATACAAGTGTTTGTCAGAGAAACTGGCCTGTAATCATTCAGTGACTCAGGACTCAACCTCTTGGGAATAAGAGTAATTAGTGAGATACTGATACATTCCAAGTCCAACTTTCTGTCATAAAATTGTTTAACCAAGAGCATGAAATCATCTTTGATAATATGCCAACATTTTTTTAGAAAAAGACCTATGAACCCATCAGGCCCTGGAGCTCTATCAGGTGGCATCTGCTTAATGACCAAATTGATCTCCTCATTAGTGAATGGTTTTGTTAGCTCCTCAAGCCCATCAACCTTCTTGATAATACTATTAAGATCAAATTCCATATGGACATCAGAAGAACAACCCATTCTCTGTTTGAACTCCTGTAAAAACAGCCCTGCCACGGTTGCATGGTCAAAGACAACCTCACCCTTATCAGTAGTAATACTAGAGATAGAATTAGATCTATATCTTTTAGTAGCCATAGCATGATTTTTTTTGTATTCTCCTCCCCAACTTTGATATTCCTGTCTGTACATCTCTGTTTCCAATATATAAACTATAATCTCACAACATGCTCCAAATGTAGCTTAGCAATCCTTCTGAAATTACCTTCTAGAGTAGTTAAGGGTCTTTGTTCTTCCACATTATCCAAACAAAGAATCACCTCGTTATAGTTGGAAATTAGAAGTTTCACCCTGGCAAGACTTGTGTGCCACCCTTTAAGCTCATGTCTCAAATTTTTGAATTTTGCAGAGATGACAGCAGCAGCAGATTTGCTGTGAACTGGCCTGCTCCAGGAATCAGAAACACATTGTGTGAAACCAGGAAAATTAGTCCAATAATTTTCAAATCCAAAAATTCTGGCTGTTGGAATCATTGTCTTGATAGACACCACACAAGGGGTATGGTCAAAGGCAGTTCTTGCCAAAGGGAAAACCATAGTGTTAGGAAAACATGTTGTCCATGTTGGGGTTGTGAAAAACCAATCTATCTGTTCCAGAAGGGGTACTTGCTGCATGTTAGACCAGGTGAATCTCCTTCCTTTCAAGGGCAGTTCAATTAGTCCCAAATGACCAATAACCTCATTGAAAATTAACATATCATTCAGATTACCTCCTGGCTTGTTTCTGTTATCCATTGACCTAATGAAGTTAAAATCACCCAAAAGCGGCCAGTTATCATCCTGAGGAATATTCAGATCATACAACCAATTAATAAAGTTCTCTCTAGCTGGATTCTGACAGGGACAATATACAGTGACAAGAGTCCATATGTCAGAGTTATGCCTTGAGGTGAATTCAATTACAATGGTAAAGCTGTGAGAAATAATAAGTCTGCTAGTGAAAATAGCTAAATTCCATAGCACAATCATTACACCAGAAGCTCCCACAGAAGGCACAAACACAAAATATCAAATATCCTTGGGCAAAATTTTCTAATAAATCTCTGGTCCATGTTCTCACATTTTGTCTCTTGCAAACAGATAATGGCACAACCATATTCATCAATTTTTTGCCTCACAGCTCGTTGACGGTCATCAAATTAATACCACGAACATTCCAACATAGAACTTTCTAATCTCTAAAGTTGTTCGAGTTCATCATAAACATGAAAGGAAATAAAAGCAAGAGCCCCCACATAGTGGCTAGGCCAGATAGTAGAGCAATACAGACTAAAGTTTTTAGCAAGTACATACATAAATAAAAGATAGATGGTTTTATCAGGGGTTGACCATAAACCCAATGGGACTAAGAAACTAAGCATCATCAGAACCCTTCTGTGAATCATTGAAGAAGAGGAAGCATTAAACTTCTCTTAAGTGAGCTTCTCCGGTGCGATACCCAGGTGATGCCCCATATGTTGGATTAAGGAAATCGGCGTCGGAAGTGGAACTGTCTCCCTGGGAGTCTCCTGCTGAGGAGATTTAGGCTGCAACTTGCGCTTCTTGGCAGATTTAATAGAGGGCTTCTTCAGATAGGTAGGCTTGGCCAGCGTGACCATGCCTCTGAAGCCGTCCCGAAGAGCAGAAAGGCATGCGCTAGGCCCGACGTCTGTTTCAACCACTGCCATCTTCGCCCTGCGAGACATGACCGACTTTTTCCCTGATGGAGCTGGAGTTGGATCAGCAAAGAAACTCAAAGAGCTGAACTCAACCTCTGTCAAGGGGTCCTGAACGCTAGAATCCAAAGCAGAATCAAAACAAAGTGCCCGTGCAACCGGAGACTTAGCGCGTGTAGAAACAAATTTCCTCTAAAGAACTTGAGGGCTCTAATAGCGAAACAGCTTGTTGCCCATGATGGAAAATGAGAAAGAAACTTCCCAAGAACGCTTCGATAACACAATAGGCTTGAAGGGGTTAAGCAGAGGCATACCCGCTGGAACAGAAAACAAATTCAGAGATGGCATAAGATTCTCAAACCATCGCTTCCAGATCATCTTAGGTGGTAGCTCCGGACCAAAAACAGTCAACACTCGACCAATGATAAGAGGGGGATTGAATTGCTGGTGGTTGATAAACTGCAATAGCACCCCACTGAATATCTTTCGAATCCCCTGAAGGAGCAAAATTCTGCATCACCATAGACTCCTGGGATGCAGGATGAGGCACCTCATCATCATCTTCAAATACTTCCTCAACAAGCACATTGTCATGATGATGGACATTGTGATTGTCAACCGGGGGGGGGGGGGGGCGTTCCATCCAATCTTAGGAAATCCTGGCATGACAAAATTGACATTGTCCAGCTAAAGCTGACCAGGCAGTGGGTGCGGATTACCATTGAAGGGCATCTGATCCTCATCGCCAGGAAGAATGTCTATGAATTCAGCTGACAAAACATAGACGGGTATTGTCCAGGAGATGCGAGTAGCCCCAAAGTCACCATATTCTCTGTATATCACATCTCGTGGAACCTAATCAGCACAAGGAAAAGATGCGTACACTAAGGATCTGACCATCTTGGGATCTTCCTGATGCCATAAGTGAAAGCGGCCAAAGGTACTGACAGCGTTTGAGATGTATTTTGTTGTACGGTAATCCAGTGGTATCCCCAAGAACATTAGCCAGTCACAACAAAAACCCTGGGTAGCCCTATGATTGATGCCATGATCATGAGGAATAAGTTTGACAAAGTTCCCATTGCCAAGATCATAGGGAGGATGATCCATGATAGCATGTCGAGATGCAGGACTATGAAACTCAAAAAGCCCGACTCTCTCAATCCAAGGTTGATCACTAAGAACATCACAGTGAAGCTGATTACAACGAACTCACTAACCATCTATCTGAAGTGCAGCAACTGTCCAGGCGGCGGAGGAGGCTCGATGACGCCGATGGCAAACTGCTCATGCCGATGATCAGGAGCCACAGCGGGAGAAAAGAAAGAACGAGGCAAGCGTGTTGGGCCACCCTCAATGATGTCAAACCCCGGCGGGATGAACTCCATGGGATAAAGGGGAAAGTTCGCCATTGTTGGGTATGGAGGTGGAGACGGAGCTGGTTGGAGAGGAGGCCAAGGAGGCGGCGGCGGTGTGACAGGACCCGGCTGGTCAGGCACTATAGTCGTCTCTAATACCAAGGCGTTGCTAGGAAGATGAGTAGGCTGAGGACTCATGTCGGGTAGGGAATCCTTCGGAGATTGCACTTCCAAATATTGTTGGGATTTTTTAACCTTCCAAACAAATCCGTTATCCCGTGCCCATTTAACACACTCCGACCTTAGATGACCCGAACGGGAGCAGGCCAAAAAAGAAGGGCAAGAAGATGACATGTGGCCCTGCTGATTGCAAGTAGAACAGGTGAGTACCCAGGCCACCATGTCATTGACTATATGGTCAAAGAGGTCAGCCACTTCTTGTGTAGATGGAATTTCCTAAGCATCCAAAGAAGGCTGGCTCGACGGCCCAGAACATTGCAGCCCAACATGGGAGGTTGACGTCCAGATTCGAAACGGGATCTTGTTGCCGAAAAACTTGAGAATGAGCCACCGAATCCGCATGATCCTTATGACGGATTATCGGAGAACTAACCAAACCAAACATAATGGGTGGCGTCGCCACCGTCCACTGAAGGTTCTCCGGTGGCGAGGTCCTAATGATGACATGTTTATTGGAAGAAAACTCATAACCCGCTTTTATATGATCATCAATGCACTCTTGAGAAGCAGGAAAACGATATCCTTTGCAAGCCTCATATTGCTAGAAAGTGGCAAAAGATAATTTCTTCTTGGCAGAACTAGCAGAACGAATACAAGATTTGACAGGAGGACGATGCATAGCTAGCATGCCAAGGGCAGCACGACGCTTAGAAGGACTGACAAGAATCCATTCAGCATCACATTCTAACTTTCAATGATTGAACTCACGAACCCAATTAGGACCCCACGCCCCCATAGATTGAAGTGACATTTAAATTGAGGGCAAGAGAAGGACCTTAAATCTGAGACAAGAAAACCAACATGCCTGCAAGAGACCGTAAAAGAATAAACCTTATCTCAGATGCAAGAAACCATGAGATCAACAGCAGATCCACCAGTAGCTGCTTGTAATGCCGCCGCAACAGAATCCTCATCGAGTCGAAATTCATGACGACTGAAAGAAACCACCATGATGAAATGACCAGAGCCTTCAGATGGACGTAATGTGTAGCCCGTAGATCTAAAGACCTCATCAGTAAAATATAAACCCTTGGAGAAATCCAAGCCAAGGGTAGATCCCGAAGAAGAACCCATGAAAGATGGGTATTATCCTGATCCTGAGAGCACGCCGGAGAGATTGATCGGAGAGAAACTAGGTTTTAGTGGCTAGAGGTGGAGATCACCGGTGGAGGGTGGGAGTCACCGGTGGGGGTGGTGGAGAGCCAGAACTTTCATCGTGAGCCTCCCAATAAAATTTATTATTGCCTCTAGGGCATATATCCTACATCGGCCGCCTCGTTCCTGCGACGATCAAAATGATCCACCTAATAACCCTTGAAATGACCGGCGATGACATCCACCACTTGACGATAAGCCGCCATCTGCGGGTCCTTGGAATCCCATGTGACTGAAACTTGCTAAGCTACGAGATCTAAGCCGCCAAGACATCTAACCCGGCTCAGGTTCATCTCCTTAGCCACCCGTAGGCCATGAAGTAAAGCTTCATACTCAGCTGCATTGTTAGTACAAGGAAACATTAACCTTAGCACATAACAGAACTTGTCACCTTTAGGGGATGTTAAGACAACCCCTACCCCTGATCCTTCCAATTACCTGGATTCGTCAAACTGAATCATCTAGTATGTGTTATCCGGCTTCTCCTCGGGCGCCTGACACTCGGTCCAGTCGTTTATGAAATCCACCAAGGCTTGAGACTTGAGCGTCGTGTGAGGAACGTACTTCAGATTAAGAGGCCCAAGCTCCAATGCCCACTTAACAATCCTGCCTATTGCTTCTCTGTTTTGAATTATATCCCCCAACGGGGCAGAGCTAGCCACTGTGATCTGATGTCCCAGAAAGTAATGCCTCAGCTTACGATTCTCCATGAACAGTCCATATATCAGTTTCTGCCAATGTGGGTATCTCTGCTTGGACTCTGTCAGGACTTCACTGATGTAGTAAACAGTCCCGTGAACCGGATATTGTTTCCCTACCTCCTCATGCTCAACAACAATCGCGGCACTGACTGCCCTATTATTAGCCGCCACGTACAAGAGCAAAGGTTCCTTCTTAGCTGGAGCAGCCAAGGCCGGCGGCTCAGTGAGTTGCTTCTTGAGTGCTTCAAACGCTTCACCTGCCGCCATACTTCAGACGAAGTTATCTATCTTCTTCATCATCTGGTATAAGGGAATGGCCTTCTCACCTAGGCGGCTTATGAATCAGCTTAACACAGCAATTCGACCAGCCAAGCGCTAAACATCATTGATGCATGCCGGCTCGGCCAGGGAGGTAATAGCCTTTATCTTGTCCGGATTAGCCTCAATGGCATGCTCGGAGACCAGAAAACCCAAAAGCTTGCCTACGGGAACTCCAAAAACACACTTAGTCGGGCTAAGCATCATCTTGTAGACCCGCAAGTTATCGAAAGTTTCCTTCAGGTCGTCAAGTAGAGTCTCCTTCTTCCTTGACTTGACCATGATATCGTCCACATATGCATGAACGTTGCATCCAATTTGACTGTAAAGACAGTTCTACACACAACACTGGTAAGTCACCTAGGCACTCTTGAGCCCGAAAGGCATAGACACATAACAGAAGGCATGATGTAAGCCGTCTTCTCTTGGTCCTTGACTGCCATCTTGATCTGATGATAACCAGAGTAAGCATCCAGGAAACATAAGCTCTCGCAACCCGCCATTGCATCAATAATCTGGTCGATACGGGGGAGAGAAAATGGGTCAACTGTACATGCCTTGTTAAGATATGTGTAATCCACACACATACGCCATGTGCCTTTCTTCTTAAGCACGAGTACCGAGTTAGCAAGCCACTCTGGGTGATACACTTCAATGATGAACCCTGCTGCCAAAAGCTGGGCCACCTCTTCCCCAATAGCCTTGCGTCTTTCCTCATTGAACCGCTGGAGGAACTAATTAACCGGCTTAAACTCAGGATCCACATTAAGGTGATGCTCAGCAATCTCTCTCGGTACACCCGGCATGTGAGAAGGTTCCCATGCGAAGATGTCCCGATTCTCATGGATGAATTCGATGAGCGCGTTTTCCTATTTGGGATCCATGTTGGCCCCAATGGTGAATTGTTGTGATGAGTCACCCGGAGTAAAATCCACCAGCTTGGTATCATCCCCACAAACTTGAGGGGCGGCTCAGATTTCGTGGTAGGCTTTTTGAGCGGAGTCATGTCCTCTGGGTCAACATTTTCCTTATAGAACTTGAGCTCTGCCTCAGCACAACTTGACTCTGCGTAAGTTGCATCTTCTTCCTCACACTCAATGGATGTCTTCCGATCACCATGCACGGTAATTGTTCTGTTTAACACGGGCATCTTGAGCTGTAAGTAGACATAACAAGGCCTCGCCATGAACTTGGCATAAGCCGGACGTCCAAACAGGGCATGATACAGACTTTTGATCTTAACCACCTCGAAACACAAGGTCTCCACCCTGTAGTTGTATTCGTCACCAAAGGCAACCTCCAAGGAGATCTTACCCACCGGATAAGCCGAATTTCCGGGCAACACATCATGAAAGACTGTCCAAGAGGGCCTAAGGTCCTTATCAAGCAACTTCATCCAACGAAAGGTGTCATAATACAAGATGCTAATGTTGTTGCCGCCATCAATAAGCACCTTAGTAAACACATATCCTCCCACCTGGGGGGCAACCACCAAAGCCAGCCGCCCTAGATCGTCAACACGCGACGGGTGATCTTCCCGGCTCCAAGTTATGTCATACTCACACCACTTCAAGTATTGCGGGAGAGCCGGCGTGACTGCATTAACCACCCGCTTGCGCACCTTCTGGTCTCACGTGTCAAGGCAGGTTGTAAAAACATGATATTGACCCGTGTTGAGATGCTTCAGATTACTTTGGTACCCAGACTGGTTATTCTGCTGCTAATCACCGCTACTAGATTGTTGATGATGACCTCCTTGATTGTTCTGACCCTGATACCCAGATCCTGAACCACCGGAGCCATGACCGGCTCCTGACCCGCCGGGTCCTGAGCCGCCTGGCGGGCCGCCACCATTGTTGTGATGCTGTCGCAAGCTGTAATCCCGAAACTGCCGCATGATGTGGCAATTCCTCCATGTATGATCTACCACCCTATCAGGCCGACTGTGCTCCGGACAAGGTTTGTTAAGCATCTCCTCCAGGTTGAACGGAGTTTTACCCTTATTAAAGGGCTTTTTGAAGTTCCCGTTGCCCTTAGCATGATTGTTCCCAGCACTGGTGTTAGCCACCAATTCTGACCCGCCGTCTGGGTTTTTCCCCTTGCCATGGTTGCCGCTGCCAGCCGTACCCTTACCATTATTACTCTTCTTACCTTGACCTGCCTTCTCTTCATCAGAGCTGGGGTCTTTCGTATTGTCCGAGTTGGCATATTTGGAGAGAGACGCCATGAGTTCCCCCATGTCTTGACACGTGTGCTTGAGCCGGCCAAGCTTCTACTTCAGAGACGTAAAGTGGCAATCCTTCTCCAAAATCAAAACCACTTGAGCCGCCGTAATCTTCTCAGACGAGTGGATGATAGTTGAGACCCGCTGGACCCAATGATGAGCCGACTCATCCTGCTGCTGCACACAATGATCCAAATCCACAATCCTCATGGGCTGCTTGCACGTTCCTTGGAAATTCTTGATGAACTTCGCCTTCAACTCGGCCCAGGAATTAATGGTGTTGGGCGGAAAGCCCTTCAACCATGTGCGAGCCGGCCCTTCTAGCATCATGATGAAATACTTGGCACACACTGCGTCGGTGATGTCTAGCATCTCCATGGCCAGCTCATAGCTTTCAATCCAAGCCTCCAGAGGCAGGCCAACAGTGTAATTTGGGATCTTGCGAGGGCCCTCGAAGTCTTTCGGCAGACACTCATTCCGCAAAGCCGACACTAAACAATGCACTCCCATGGCCCTAGAAGTTATTCCTGCTCTTGCCGAGATGGAAGGTGTGGGTTCTTGATGAGCCACCGCCGCCGCAAGAGCTGCCACCTCTCGTTGTGCTCTCGCATGGTCCACCAGCACCTGAGCATCTAGAGCCGCCCAGTCGTCTCATGGCGGGTCCCGGTGTCGATCACTGCTAGAAACCGCCGGTGACTCATAGCGCCGGCTACAGCTGCGGCTGGGGATGGGGGTTGAATGCATGCGACTCTGGCTATGAGTATACTTCTCCTGCTGGGCCATCGCCATCTGCAGGTATCCAATAGCGTTCCGCACCTCCTCTGCGAAAGGCGCCTCATCCGGGATAGGGATTGTACCAAGTCGAGTTGCTGCCTCGACCATGTTCTCCGTCGGGTTGGAATAATGACCCGCCGGTGTTGGGAAAGACACTGGGGAGGTCTGGTTCCGTCGGGTCGGGTTATGCTGGTGAACCGCCAGTTGGCTTCCTAGTACTTCTGCCGTCCGTCCTATCCTCGGTGTGTTAAAAAGATTTCTGGCACCGTACTGATCCGACAAGCGGGACTGATGCCTCATCCATTGAACCTCCACTACAGACTGCTGCTCCAGGTCTAGGCAGAAAACATCCGCCCTAAGGCGCTCCGCCTCTGCCTCCATCTGGTCCTTCATTGCATTGACTTCCTGTTGAACTTTGGTCATCTGATATTTTATCCTTGCAATCTCCGTGTTCCGGGCCGCTTGATTTTCAACTGTGACCTCCATGGCCATCAGGGTTGTAAGCTCATTCATCAGATCCAGAAGAACCTGAGCCGGCGGCCTACCAGCCCCCGATCCTGCTACCCCGGCGGCTGTGCCGCTCGGGGCCAGACCTGATCCTGTCATGAAGACGGAAACGCGGCTCGACGGCTCATAATCCTCCGGCTCGTGATACTCTGACTTGGGGTAAGGCTCGACGTAGCCCCCGAGCCTGCCATTGCGCAGCTCATAAACTGATTCCGTCTCTCCGCTCAAAGATCTATCCTCCGAACAGATGAGAGTTTCCTGCGACATAGATCCTTCAAGATCCGTGCCCTGAGTGAAGCCGACGAAGACGTGCTTCTTAGCCAGGCCAGCACGGGCGGGTTGCACGTTTCGGGAGGGTTGCGTGCGTCGGGCCGGCTCGACGACGTTGGTGCAGATGTCCGGCCCGGGTTCACATCCGCCAATCTGGCCGATGAAGACGTGGATTCCGTCAAAGGGGATACGGAAACCGTACTCAATTGAGTCGGCCTCGGGGCCCCAGTCAGCGTCGTCAATGTAAAGCCGACCACGACGACTCTTGTTCATCCTGCCAACAACGTATCCCTCGATCCATGGGAGAGATCCCTTTGAGAACTCAACACCACCGAGCGCTAGCCCCACGATGGGTGCCAACTGTCATGGTTTTGTCATGGCAGATGTCCGAGGACTTAGGTTCAAGGCCATCGCTAAGGTGATGGACTCAAAGGGGTTGATTGGAACGAAGGACACGTGTTTACCCAGGTTCGGCCCCTCAAGAAGAGGTAAAATCCTACGTCCTACTTGTGTTGTATTGATTGGAGTATCGAATACAAGGGAGCGGATTCGCTTGACCTAGTTCTCGATTGATTGATTTTCTCTCTAAGTCGCCCCGGGTCTCGCCCTTATATAGGAGGTCAAGACCACGGGTTACACAAGTCTCATACTGACTCTTACAACATATCTGACTCTATCTCTATTGCTATCTTGCCATCTAGGGCAACCCGTCTCCGGGCGGCTTAACCGCTCGGGTCTTCATACCTTCTTCCGTCTGGGCCTTCATATTGGCACATCTTGGTAAGCCGCCATACGGACGGGCCTACGTCTTTTGGCCCGATTCATCAGTCTGGATTATGAGCCGCCAGATATGACCCGGCCCCACCTAGGCGGGTCTTACCACGGGGTTATATCCCCAACAGGAAGGTTCCTCGGGAGGGCACAACCCACGAGGGCACGCCAGTCGTGCTTACCTCGGTTGCTTTCCTGTTTATTTCTTATTTTCCTAATTTTTAAAATATTCGAAAACTGGCAGAAAATATTTTTGCGGATTTTTTGGAGTCCGTTTACATGTCGTTTCATGTACCTCTTCTTTTTCACGAATCTAGAGTGTTTCGGAAGGTTTGTCTTATGTGTTCCTCCGGTGTCATGAATTGGATAACATTGCTTTCAACATTAATAGGCATACCTGAGATATATTGTTTAATTCTTTGTCCATTGACCACCTTCACGTTAGTACCTTTGACATCATTAATCTTGATAGCTCCAGGACAATAAACTTATTCGATAACATATGGTTCTTCCCATTTGTAAAGAAGTTTTCGTGCAAAAAATCTGAAATGAGAGTTTTACAAAAGAACAGATTCTCCAACCTTGAATTCTCGCTTTTGGATTCTTTTGGCACGCCATCTTTTAACCTTTTCTTTCAATAGTTTGGCATTTTCATAAGCTTGGGTTATCCATTCATCTAGTGAGCTAATAGCAAATAACCTCTTTTCACCGGCAAGTTTGAAGTCATAGTTGAATTCTTTAATAGCCCAAAATGCTTTGTGTTCTAACTCTAGAGGCAAATGACAAGCTTTCTCATATACCATTTTGTATGGAGATTTTTATAAGCTGTTCTATAAGCCCAAAGTGCATCATCTAGTTTCTTAGACCAATTCTTTCGGGACCTATTGGCAGTTTTTTGTAAAATTAATTTTATTTCTCTATTGCTAAGCTCAACTTGACTGCTAGATTGAGGATGATAGGGTGATGCAATTCTATGGTTAACATCATATTTAGCAAGCACTTTATGGAAAGCACCATGAATAAAGTGTGAACCACCATTAGTCATTAAGTATCTAGGGAGTCCAAACCTCGGGAAGATAAATTCCTTATGCATTTAAATGGAGGTGTTATGATCAACACTACTAGTTGGAATAGCTTCTACCCACTTAGTGACATAATCAACAACAACCAAAATATGAGTATATGCATTATTGGAAGGAAAAGGTCCCATATAATGAAATCCCTAAACATCAAATGGTTCAACAACAAGTGAATAATTCATAAGAATCTCCTGATGCTTACGAATATACCAATTCTTTGACATTCATCACAAGACAAGACAAACTTACAGGCATCCTTGAAAAGAGTAGGCAAATAAAAACTAGATTGTAATACCTTATGAGCAGTTCTATCTCCCGCATGATGTATTCCATAAGCTTCGGAATGACATTTCCGTAAGATTTGTTCCTGTTCATGCTTAGGTACATGATTCGTCTCCAACATATCTATAATTTTTGAAGTATTCATGCCATGTTTACAATAATTCTATATGATTTTGGTATGATTTTATTAGAACTAACCCGGACTTGCGCTATTTTCAGCAGAACTACCATGGTGTCATTTTTTTGTGCAGAAATAAAAGTTCTTGGAATGGGCTGAAAATTTACAGTGATATTTTATGGACCAAAAGAGACCCCCGTGACACAAGATCTGGGTGAGAACGTGGATGAGGAGGCCACAAGCATGTTAGGCGCCCCCTAGTTGCGGCCCTTGTGGCTTGTGGACTCCTCGAGCGTCCCCTTGACGTGAGACCGACGCCAAAAATTCCTATAAATCCCAAAACCTCCATAAAGAAACCTAGATCAGAAGTTCCGCCACCGCAAGTCTATGTAGCCACGGAAAACCAATCTTGGCCCTCTCCAGCACCCTGTCGGAGGGGGTCATCATCACCGGAGGCCATTTTCATCACCCCTGAGGGGCCATCATCACCATGGAGGCCAAGGACCAGAGAGAGAACCTCTCCCCACCTAGGGGGAGGCCATGGAGGAGGAAGCACAAGGGGGAGCCCTCTCCCCCTCTATCTCGGTGGCGCTGGAGTGGCATCAGGGTTGCTGCGGTGATCGTCGTCATTAACATCACCTTCTTCATCACCGCCCTCATATCTTTTCAGCAGTCCACTCCCCCGCATCCCACTGTAATCCCCTACTTGAACATGGTGCTTTATGCCAGATATTATGATCTAATGATGTGTTTTTATCCTATGATTTTTTGAGTAGATTTCTTTTGTCTTATGGGTTGATTGATGATCTAGATTGGTTTGAGTTTATTTTTTATGTTGGTGTTGTCCTATGGTGCCTTCCATGCCGCGCACATGTGAATTATTCCCACTGTAGGGTGTTGCAATATGTTCGTGATTCGCTTATAGTGGGTTGCTTGAGTGACAGAAGCATAAACCCGAGTAAGGGGTTGGTGCGTATGGGATAAAGGGGACTTGATGCTTTATTGGTATGGTTGGGTTTTACCTTAATGATCTTCAGTAGTTGCGGATGCTTGCTAGAGTTCAAATCATAAGTGCATACGATCCAAGTAGAGAATGTATGTTAGCTTATGCCTCTCCCCCATATAAAATCGCAATTATGATTTCTGATCTTGTTAACAATTGCCTAGGACAATTCCGCACACCGACCCATCATTATTCCACACTCGCTATTTATAATATATTGTAATATTATGAGAACAACAACTATTTTTATATTTTAGTTCTCTGATATCATGCAAAGCTATCCTCTTCATACCCACAATGTAGTTTTATTTCTCATTTCTAGATGGAAGCAAACGTTCGGTGTACATAGAGTCGTATCAGTGGCATATAGTGTTGGGAAACATTGCATGGGAAACAAAAAATTTCCTATGCACACGCAGATCTATCCATGGTGATGAGCATCTACGAGAGGGAGAGTGAATCTACATACCCTTGTAGATCGCTAAGCGGGAAGCATTAAGAAACGCGATTGGTGTAGTTAAACGTCTTCACGATCCAAATTGCCGTGCGTCCCGCGATCCAATCACGATCCGTCCCGCAATCCAATCATGATCCGTCCCGCGATCAGATCACGATTTGTCCCACGAACTTGATCACGATCCGTCCCACGAACTTGACCACGATCCTTCCGATCTAGCACCGAACGGACGGCACCTCCGCATTCAGCACACGTACAGCTTGATGACGATCTCCACCATCTTGATCCAGCAAGAAGGAGTGGAGAGGAAGAAGAGTTCTCCGGCAACCTGACAATGCTCCGGCGATGGTCGTGGAGTAATTCCGGCAGGGCTTCGCCTAAGCACTGCAGAAATCCGATCTAGAGGAGAAACTATGCACTGGAGGAACGGGTAGCATGTGGCTCAAATTCCATGCCAAAACCCTAAACTCCTCTAGTATATATAGGAGGAGAGGAGGAGGAGTCTTAGATGCCAAAAATCCAGCCCTTGGGTCGACCAAAGTGGGGAGGAGAGGAGGACTCCTCCTCCAATCCTAGTTGGACTAGGATTCCTCCTTTTTTTGGCCTTTTTCCACCTTTTTCCCTTCGGGCTTTTTCTCCCAGCCGCATGGGCCTTGTGTGGGACTTACACCAGCCCACAAAAGGCTGGTATTTACTCTCCCACAGCCCATGAAGCCTCTTGGGTCGAAATACCCCTCCCAGTGGTCTCCCGGTACACTACCGGCACTCCCGGTACATTACCGATTAGCCCGAAACTTTTCCGGCGACCAAAATTGGACTTCCTATATATCAATATTTACCTCCGAACCTTTCCAGAGCTCCTCGTGACATCCGGGATCTCATAAGGAACTCCGAAAAACCTTCGGTCACCACCATACATAACTCTATACTACCGAAATGTCACCGAACCTTAAGTGTGCAGACCCTGCGGGTTCGAGAACTATGTAGACATGACCTAGACAACTCTACGGTCAATAACCAATAGCGGGACCTGGATGCCCATATTGGTTCCTACATATTCTACAAAGATCTTTATCGGTCGAACCTCTATGTCAAGGATTCAGTTAATGCCGAATGATGATCCCTTTGTTCTTCGGTATGTTTACTTGCCCGAGATTCGATCATCGGTATCTCCATACCTAGTTCAACCTCTTTACCGGAAAGTCTCTTTACTTGTTCCATAATACAAGATCCTGTGACTAACGCTTAGTCACATTGCTTGCAAGGCTTGTTGTGATGTTGTGTTACCGAGTGGGCCTTGAGATACCTCTCCGTCACACGGTGTAACAAATCCCAGTCTTGATCCATGCCAACCCGACAGACACCCTCAGATATACATGTAGAGTACCTTTATAGTCACCCAGTTATGTTGCGATGTTTGATACACACAAGGCACTCCTCCGGTGTCAGTGAGTTGCATGATCTCATGGTCATAGGAACAGATAGTTGACATGCAGAAAACAGTAGCATTAAACTGACACGATCATATGCTATGTTTGTAGTTTGGGTCTTGTCCATCCCATCTTTGTCCTAATGATGTGATCCCGTTATCAAATGACATCTCATGTCAATGGCTAGGAAACCTTAACCATCTTTGATCAACGAGCTAGTCTATTAGAGGCATACTAGGGACATGGTTTTGTCTATGTATCCACACATGCATCTAAGTCTACGATCAATACAATTATAGCATGGATAATAAACGATTATCATGAACATGGAAATATGATAATAACTATTTTATTATTGCCTCTAGGGCATATTTCCAATAGTCTCCCACTTGCACTAGTGTCAATAATGTAGTTCACATCACCATGTGATTTGCAATGTTATGAATCTAACACCCAATGAGTTCTGGGGCTCGATCATGCTTTGCATGTGAGAGAGGTCTTATAGTCAACGGATCTACGACATTCAGATCCGTGTGTACTTTGCAAATTTCTATGTCAAACCGTAAACACTGCTACCACACTCCACTTGGTACTATTCCAAATGGCTACTCCACTATATGTATCCAGATTGCTACTACGAGTCATCCAGATTAGTGTTAAAGCTTGCATCGACGTGACTCTTTATGATGAACTCTTTATCACCTCCATAATCGAGAAACATCTCCTTAGTCTTTTATTTACTAAGGATAATCTTGACCATTGTCCAGTGCTCCATTCCAGAATCACTTTGAAACTTTTCGACCATACTTATGGCAAGGCTGACATCGGGTGTTGTGCACAGCATTGCATACATGATAGAGCCTATGGCTGAAGCATAGGGGATGACACTCATCTTTTCTCAATCTTCTGTAGTCACTTGGCATTGAGTCTTACTCAACTTTATACCTTACAAATCAGGCGAGAACTCTTTCTCTGACTGATCCATTTTGAACTCTTTCAAAATCTTGTCAATGTATATACTCATTGAAAGTCTCATCAAGTATCTTGATCTATCTCTATAGATCTTAATGGTCAACAATTACGTAGTTTTATCCAGGTCTTCCTTTGAAAAACTCTTTTCAAACAACCCTTTATGCTTTCCAGAAATTCTATATCATTTCCGATCAATAATATGTCAACCACATATGCTTATCAGAAACTCTACAGTGCTCCCACTCACTTTATTGTAAATATAAGTTTCTCATTAACTTTGTATAGACTCAAAATCTTTAATCACCTCATCAAAGTGTATATTCAAACTCCGAGTTGCTTGCTTCAGTTCATAGAAGGATCACTGAAGCTTGCACACCTTTTAGCATACTTAGGACTGACAAAACCTTCTGGTTGTATCACATACAACCTTTCCTCAAGAAAGGAAACGATGTTTTGGCATCCATCTGCCAGATTTCATAATTGAAAAATGCAGCAACTGCTAACATAATACTAACAGACTTTAGCATCGCCACGAGTGAGAAAGTCTCATCGCAGTCAACTCCTTGAACTTGCCGGAAACTTCTTTGCGGCAAGTCGAGCTTTATAAATGGTGACATTCACCATCAGCGTCTGTCTTCATTTTAAAGATCCATTTGTACTCAACAACCTGCCGTCCAACGAGCAAGTCTACCAAAGTCTATACTTGGTTTTCATATATGGATCCTTTCTCGGATTTCATGGCCTCTAACCATTTGTCGGAATCTGGGCCCATCATCGCTTCTCCACGGCTCGTAGGTTCATCGTTGTCCAACAACATGACCTCCAAGACAGGGTTGTCTTACTGCTCAGGAGTAGTACACATCCTTGTCGACTTACGAGGTTCGATGGTAACTTGATCTGAAGCTTCATGATCATCATCATTTACTTCCTCTTCAACTGACGTAGGTTCCACAGAAACATCTTTCTGCGCTACGCTACTCTCTGGTTGAAACAAAGGTTCAACAAACTCATCAAGTTCTATCTTCCTCCCACTCAATTCTTTCGAGAGAAACTTTTTCTCGGGAAAGGACCTGTTTTAGCAACAAACACTTTATACTTGGATCTGAGATAGAAGGTTCACCCAACTGTTCTTAGGGTATTCTACGAAGATGCATTTGTCCGCTTTGGGTTCGAGCTCATTAGGTGAAAACATTTTCCACACAAGCGTCGCAGCCCCAAACATCAAGAAATGACAGCTTAGGTTTCTATCAAACCATAATTCACATGGTGTCATCTCAATGGATTTAGATGGTGCCCTATTTAAAGTGAATGTAGTTGTCTCTAATGCACAACGCCAAAATTATAGTAGCAAAACGATAAGAGACATCATAACATGCACCATATGCAATAGAGCATGACTGTGACGTTCGGACATACCATCACATTATGGTGTTCCAGGTGGCGTGTGTTGTGAAACAACTTTCACATTGTCTAAAGTTGTATGACAAACTCGTAACTCAGATATTCACCTTCACGATCATATCGCAGATATTTTGATCTTCTTGTCACGATGATCTTAAACTTCACTCTGAATTTGCTTGAACTTTTCAAATGATTCAGACTTGTGTTTCTTTAAGTAAACATACACTATATCTACCCAAATCATCAGTGAAGGTAAGAAAATAACAATATCCACCGCACGCCACAAGATTCATTGGATTGCATACATCAACATGTATCATTTCCAATAAATCACTTGCCTGCTTCGTCTATCGAGAAAACGGGGTCCTTAGTCATATTTGACCAAGAGGCATGGTTCGCATGTCTCAACCGATTCAAAATCGAAAGAGTCCAAAGATCCATCAGCATGGAGTTTCTTCATCCGTTTTATACCAATATGACACTTAGCGGTAGTGCCACAAGTATGTGGTACTATCATTATTAACTTTGCATCTTTTGGCATCAATGTTATGAACATGTGTATTACTACGATCAAGATTCAACAAACCATTCTCACTGGGTGCATGACCATTGAAGGTACTATTCATGTAAACAGAATAACCATTATTCACTAACTTAAATGAATAACCGTGTTGCAATAAACACGATCTAATCATGTTCATGCTCAATGCAAAACACCAACTAACACTTATTTAGGTTTGTTACTAATCCCGAAGGTAGAGAGAGCGTGCGATGTCGATCACATCAACCTTGGAAACACTTCAAACACACATCATCACCTCACCCTTAGCTAGATCTCCGTTTATTCCGTAGATTTTATTTTGAGTTACTAACATTTAGCAACCAAACCGGTATCCAATACCCATGTGCTTCTAGGAGTACTAGCAAGGTACACATCAATAACACGTATATCAGATATACTTCTGTTGACGTTACCAGCCTTCTTATCTACCAAGTTTCTCGGGTTGTTCTGCTTCAGCGACTGCTCTCCTCATAATCGAAGCACTTAGTCTCGGGTTTGAGTTCAACTTTGGGTTGCTTCACTGGAGCAGCAACTGACTTGCTATCCATGAAGTTTCCCTCCTTGCTCTTGCCCTTCTCGAAACTAGTGGTTTGACTAACCATCAACACTTGACGCTCCTTCTTGATTTCTACCTTCGCGGTGTCAAACATCGCGAACAGCTCAGGGATCATTATTTCTATCCCTGGCGTTTTATAGTTCATCACCAAGTTCTAGTAGCTTAGTGACAATGACTTGGAGAACTGTATCAGTCACTATCTTATCTGGAAGATCAACTCCCACTCGATTCAAGCGATTGTAGCACCCAGACAATCTGAGCACATGCTCAATGATTGAGCTATTCTCCTTCATCTTGCAGGCAAAGAATCTTGTTGGAGATCTCATATCTCGCAACATGGGCACGAGCCTGAGATCCAAATTTCAGCTCTTAGAACATCTCATATGTTCGGTGACGTTCAAAACGTTTCGGAGCCTCAATTCTATGTCGTAATGCATGACACACTAATCTATCAAGTAGTCATCAGAACGTGCCTGTCAGATGTTCACAACATTTATAAACCACGCTAGAGGGGTTGGCGCACCGAGCGGTGCATTAAGGACATGGGCCTTCTGTGCAGCAATGAGGACAACCCTCACATCATGGACCTAGTCCGCAATATTGCTAGCAACATCTTTCAACTCTATTTCTCTAGGAACATATAAAAATTCAAGGGAGCTATAGCGCGAGGAAGTGATCTACAACATAATTTGCACACACACTATTGACTATGTTCATGATAATGAGTTCAATTAATCATATTACTTAAGAGCTCCCACTCAACTTGACATCCCTCCAGTCATTCGAGTTATACATGATCCAAATTCACCAAATCAAGTCCGATCATCACGTGAGTTGAGGTGGTTTCAATGGTGAACATCATCATGTTGGTCATATCTACTATATGACTCATGTTCGACCTTTTGGTCTCTTGTGTTCCGAGGCCATGTCTATACATGCTAGGCTCGTCAAGTTTAACCCGAGTGTTCTGCATGTGCAACACTGGCTTGCACCCATTGTATGCGAAGGTTGAGTCTATCACACCTAATCATCACGTGGTGTCTTGACACGATGAACTTTCGCAACGGTGCACACTTGGGGAGAACACAATTTATCTTGAAATTAAGTGAGGGATCACCTTATAATGCTACCGTCGTCCTAAGCAAAACAAGGTGCATAAAAGGATTAACATCACATGCAAATCATAAGTGACATGATATGGCCATGAACTTGTGCTTTTGATCTCCATCATGAAAGCACCGGCATGATCTCCATCGTCACCGGCATGACACCATGATCTCCATCATCTTGATCTCCATCAACGTCTCGCCATTGGGGTTGTCACGCCCACCATGTTTCTACTACTATTGCTACCGTTTAGCGATAAAGTAAAACATTACATTGCGCTTAATGATTGACACGCATGTCATACAATAATTAAAGACAACCCTATGGCTCCTGCCGGTTGCCGTAGTCATCGACACGCAAGTCGTGATATTCTATACAACACATGATCATCTCATACATCACATATATCACATCATGTAATTGGCCATATCACATCACAACATACCCTGCAAAAACAAGTTAGACGTCATCTAATTGTTGTTGCATGTTTTACGTGGCTGCTATGAGTATCTAGCAACAATAATTCTCACCTACGCATAAACCACACTGATGATACACTAGTTGCTTTTCAACCTTCTCAAGGACCGCCTTTGTCGAATCCGATCCAACTAAAGTGATAGAAACTGGCACCCGCAAGCCATCTATGCAACAAGTTGCGTTTGAGGGAACCGGTCTCTCGTAAGCGTAAGAGTAATGTTGGTCTGGGCCTCTTCATCTAACAATACCGCTGAACCAAAACACGACCAAGGGACGAAGCAATCTAAGCATCAACGCCCACAAACTCTTTGTGTTCTACTCGAGATCTCATCTACACATAGACCTAGCTCATGATGCCACTGTTGGGGAACGTTGCATGGGAAACAAAAAATTTCCTACGCACACGTAGATCTATCCATGGTGATGAGCATCTACGAGAGGGAGAGTGAATCTACATACCCATATAGATCGCTAAGCGGGAAGCGTTAAGAAACGTGGTTCGTGTAGTCGAACGTCTACGCGATCCAAATAACCGTGCATCCTGTGATCCAATCACGATATGTCCCACGATCCAATCACGATCCGTCCCGCGATCCGATCACGATCCATCCCACGAAATTGATCACGATCCGTCCCACGAACTTGATCACGATCATTCCGATCTAGCACCGAACGGACGGCACCTCCGCGTTCAGCACACGTACAGCTTGATGACGATCTCCACCGTATTGATCAAGAAATAAGGAGTGGAGAGTAAGAAGAGTTCTCCGGCATCCTGACGACGCTCCGGCGATGGTGGTGGAGCAATTCCAGCAGGGCTTCGCCTAAGCACTGCAGAAATCCGATCTAGAGGAGAAACTATGCACTGGAGGAACGGGTAGCACGTGGCTCAAATTCTGTGCCAAAACCCAAAAATCCTCTAGTATATATAGGAGGAGAGGAGGAGGAGTCTTGGCTGCCAAAAAGCCATCCCTTGGGTCGACCAAAGTGGGGAGGAGAGGAGGACTCCTCCTCCAATCCTAGTAGGACTAGGATTCCTCCTTTTTTTTGGCCTTTTTCCACCTTTTTCCCTTTGGGATTTTTCTCCCAGCCGCATGGGCCTTGTGTGGGACTTAAACCAGCCCACAAAAGGCTAGTATTTACTCTCCCACAGCCCATGAAGCCTCTTGGGTCGAAATACCCCTCCCGGTGGTCTCCCGGTACACTACCGGCACTCCCGGTACATTACCGATTAGCCCGAAACTTTTCCGACGACCAAAATGGGACTTCCTATATATCAATATTTACCTCCGAACCATTCCAGAGCTCCTCGTGACTTCCGGGATCTCATCCGGGACTCCGAACATTCTTCGTTCACCACCATACATAACTCTACACTACCGAAACGTCACCGAACCTTAAGTGTGCAGACCCTGCGGGTTCGAGAACTATGTAGACATGACCGAGACACCTCTACGGTCAATAATCAATAGCGGGACCTGGATGCCCATATTGGTTCCGACATATTCTACAAAGATCTTTATCGGTCGAACCTCCATGTCAAGGATTCAGTTAATCTCGTATGATGTTCCGTTTGTTCTTCGGTATGTTTACTTGCCCAAGATTCGATCGTCGGTATCTCCATACCTATTTCAACCTCGTTACCGGTAAGTCTATTTACTCGTTCCATAATACAAGAGCATGTGACTAACACTTAGTCACATTGCTTGCAAGGCTTGTTGTGATGTTGTATTACCGAGTGGGCCTTGAGATACCTCCCCGTCACACGGAGTAACAAATCCCAGTCTTGACCCATGCCAACCCAACAGACACCCTCGGAGATACCTGTAGAGTACCTTTATAGTCATGCTGTTATGTTGTGACGTTTCATACACACAAGGCACTCCTCCGGTGTCAATGAGTTACATGATCTCATGGTCATAGGAACAGATACTTGACATGTAGAAAACAGTAGCATTAAACGGACACAATCATATGCTACATTTGTAGTTTGGGTCTTGTCCATCCCATAATTCTCCTAATGATGTGATCCCGTTATCAAATGACATCTCATGTCAATGGCTAGGAAACCTTAACCATCTTTGATTAACGAGCTAGTCTATTAGAGGCATACTAGGGACATGGTTTTGTCTATGTATCCACGCATGCATCTAAGTTTTCGATCAATACAATTATAGCATGGATAATAAACGATTATCATGAACAAGGAAATATCATAATAACTAATTTATTATTGCCTCTAGGGCATATTTCCAACAGATAGGACTTGAGAGAATATTGATCTTACCTTTAGCTCCTTGTGGGTTCGACACTCCATACTTATAATTTCCACCTTTGGAAATTGCTATGATGATTCCTTGCACTTAGGGATTATCAGTACACAACGTATAATGATACCATCTAGTGCTTCTTTGTAAAGATGTGGGTCATCCCAAAAGTAATGTCTTAAATCATTGAAGAATTTGTTCTTTTGTTGGTATGTGAAACTAGGTGGTATATATTTAGCAACAATATAATTAGCATAATCAACATACCATGGAATGTTTTGAGAAACATTTATTGCAGCTAACTGTTCATCAAGAAAACTATTAGCAATAGGTAGTGGGTCATCAAGAATATTTTCTAACCTAGACAAGTTATCAGCTACGGGGTTCTCAGCTCCTTTCCTATCAGTGATATGCAAATCAAATTCTTGGAGTAAGAGAACCCACCTGACGAGTATTGGTTCAGCATCTTTCTTTTCCATAAGATATTTTATAGCAGCAGCATTAGTGTGAACAATAACTTTGGAATCAACAATGTAGGATCTAAATTTATCACATGCAAACACAACTGCTAAAAATTCTTTTTCAGTAGTAGCATAATTTTTTTGGGCACTGTCTATAGTTTTGCTAGCATAATGGATAACATTTAGTTTCTTATCAACTCTTTGTCCTAGAATAGCACTAACAGCATAATCACTAGCATCACACATAATTTCAATAGGCAAGTTCCAACCAGGTGGTTGAACAATAGGTGCGGTAGTTAAGACTTTCTTAAGTGTTTCAAAGGCTTCTACACAATCATCATAGAAAATAAAGGGAACATCCTTTTGTAAAATATTAATAAGAGGCCTAGAATTTTTGGAGAAGTCTTTAATAAACCTCCTATAGAAACCAACATGACCAAGGAAACTCCGAATACCTTCAATATCTTTAGGACATGGAATTTTCTCAACTGCATCAACTTTAGCTTGATCCACTTCAATACCTCGTGCAGAGATTTTATGCCCCAAGGTAATGCCTTTATTAACCATAAAGTGGCACTTCTCCCAATTCAAGACGAGATTAGTTTGTTCACACCTCTGCAAAACTCGATCAAGGTTGCTTAAGCAATCATCAAAAGAAGTTCCATAAACAGAAAAATCATCCATGAAAATCTCCACAATCTTTTCACAAAAATCAGAGAATATAGTAGTCATACATCTTTGAAAGGTATTAGGTGCATTACTTAAACCAAAAGGCATATGTTTATAAGCATAGGTTCCAAAAGGGCAAGTAAAGGTGGTTTTTTCTTGATCAGATCGTGACATAGGTATTTGAGAGAAACAAGAATATCCATGCAGGAAACAAATGTGTGTGTGCTTAGATAATCTTTCTAGAATTTGATAAATGAAAGGCAAAGGGTGATGATATTTTCTAGTAGCTTTATTTAATTTTCTAAAATAAATTACCATTCTATAGCCAGTAACAATTCTCTATGGGATAAGTTCATTTTTATCATTAGGAACAACTGTAATACCTCCATTTTTAGGGACACAATGAATGGGACTTACCCATCTACCATCATCTATGGGATAGATTATACCTGCTTCCAGAAGCTTTAATATTTTAGTTCTTACCACTTCTTTCATCTTGGGATTCAATCGTCATTGATGATCAACAACGGGTTTAGCATCAGGTTCCATATTAATCTTGTGCTGACATAGAGTGGGACTAATTCCCTTAAGATCATCAAGTGTATATCCAATAGCAGCCCGGTGCTTCCTTAGAATTTCTAATAATCTTTCTTCTTCATGTTCTGAAAGGTTAGCACTAATAATAACATGATATATCTTTTCTCATCAAGATAAGCATACTTCAAAATGTTGGGAAATTTTTAATTTCAAACACATGATCACCTTTAGGTGGAGGAGGACCTCCTAGAGTTTTAATAGGCAAATTATTCTTTAGTAGAGGTTATTGTTCAAAGAAATTTTTATCTATTTCATTTATTTCATGCAAGTGCATATCATTTTCATGCTCTAGGAAATATTGTTCTAGTGGATGAGTAGGAGGAATGGCAATAGAAGGAAGACCAATTATTTCGTCCTTACTAGGTAATTTTTTATCACGGGGTTGTCTACTAAACTTGGAAAAATTAAACTCATGAGACACATCATCAAACATAACACTGACGGTTTCTTTTTGGCAATCTATCTTAGCATTAACACTGTTCAATAAAGGTCTACCAAATATAATGGGGCAAAAGTCATCTTGTGGGGAACCAAGAACTACAAAATTAGTAGGATATTTTGTTTTCCCACACAATACTTCAACATCTCTAACAATCCCAAGTGGTGTGATGGTGTCTCTATTAGCAAGTTTAATAGTAACATCAATGTCTTTTATTTTAGCATGTGATATGTCATGCATAATTTCTTGGTATAAATTAAGAGGAATGTCACTCACACTAGCACCCAAATCACATAATCCATGATAGAAATGATCTCCTATTTTAACTGAGACAACATGCATGCGAACTATGGCCCTATGTTTATCTTTTTCATCGGGTTTTCCAATTCAACAGCTTCATCACAGAATTAAATAACATGCCAATCGATATTTTCTACCAATAGATCTTTAACAATAGCAACACTAGCTTCTGTTTTAATTTTTTCAGAGGGCTTAGGTGCTTTAATATTAATCTTGCAAACCATAATTGATACCTTAGCATGTTCCTTTATCCTAATAGGGAAAGGTGGTTTGTCAATATAAGCAATTGGCACATCTGGATCAACATTGTAAATGATACTTTCTTCTTTAGCTATGACCGGTTCTTTGATTTCCTTTTTAATAGGGGGTGATATTTAAACCACTTCTCCTTAGGGAGATCAACATAAGTAGAAAATGATTCACAAAAGAGGCTGCTATCTCAGAGTCAAGTCCATATTTAGTGATAAACTTGTGAAAAGCATTGGTATTCATAAAAGATTTAACACAATCAAATTCAAGATTAATACCTAACTCATCACCTTCATTGAGTTCCCAATCTTCAGAGTTGCGTTTAATTCTTTCTAAGAGATCCCACTTGAATTCAATAGTCTTCTTCATAAAAGAACAAGTACAAGAAGTATCGAGCATGGATTGATCATTATGAGAAAGTCGAGCATAATTTTTTTTGAATAATAATTTTTCTCGAGAGATCATGATTGGGGCAGGAATATAACATTGACTTAAACCTTCCCCAAGCTAGAGCGATGCTTTCTCCTTCACGGGGCCAAAAATTATATATATATAATTCTGATCACGATGAACTAGATGCATAGGATAAAACTTTTGGTGGAATTCCAATTTCAATCGATTCCAGTTCCATGATCCAATATCATCACATAGCCTATACCATGTAAATGATTTTCCCTTCAAAGATAAAGGGAAAAACTTCTTCTTAACTTCATCTCCGATAAACCTATAATCTTAAATAATCCACAAATTTCATCCACATGTATTCAGTGCATATCGGGATGTTTAGTTCTGTCTCCTGCATAAGGATTAGCTAGAAGTTTTTATATCATACTCGAAGGAATTTCATAAGCAATAGTTTAAGTAGGTGCAGTAGGTTGAGGGGAAACTAATTGTGATTCCGGTCGAGGTGAAGATACCCCTAACAAACCCCTCAAAGGATTATTCTCCATAGTAACAAGTGACAATAAATTTCAGTAGGTAGTATAAGTTTTTCCTTACCGATTTCCACTTACCAAGAGCGCTTTACTCCCCGGCAACAGTGCCAGAAAAGAGTCTTGATGACCCACTAGTGTAGGGGTTCAATCATAGTCCTTTCGATATGTAAGAGTGTCGAACCCAACAAGGAGCAGAAGGAAATGACAAGCAGTTTTCAGCAAGGTAGTTTCTGCAAGCACTGAAATTGTAGGTAACAGGTAGTTTGATAGCAAGATAATTGGTAACAAGCAAGTAACAATAACGGTAAATAAGGTGCAGAAAGGTAGACCAATCCTTTTGTGGCAAAGGACATGCCAAAATGGTCTCTTATAATAAGCAAAGTGTTCTTGATGGTACATGGGAATTTCATCTAGTCACTTTCATCATGTTCGTTTGATTCGTGTTCGCTACTTTGATAATTTGATATGTGGGTGGACCGGTGCTAAGGTGTTGTTATTACTTGAACTAACAACCTACTTATGATTAAACCCCTCGCAAGCATCCGCAACTACGAGAAAAGTATTAAGATAACATCCATCTATAGCATTAAACATGTGGATCCAACTCGGCGCCTTACGAAGTAGCACATAAACTAGCGTTTAAGCTTCTGCCACTCTAGAAACCCATAATCTAATAACAACTCCACAATGCCTTCCCTTAGGCCCAATGATGGTGAAGTGTCATGTAGTCGACATTCACATGACACCACTAAGGGAATCACAACATACATATCATCACCGAACACATATCAAATTCACACGATTACTTGCAACATGCTTCTCCCGTGACCTCAAGAACAAAGGTAACTACTCACAAATAATACATGCTCAAGATCAGAGGGGTATTAAATAGCATAATGGATCTGAACATATAATCTTCCATTAAATAAACCATATAGTAATCAACTACGCAAGGTAATCAACACTACTAGTCACCCACAGGTACCAATCCGAGGTTCCGGTACAAAGATTGAACACAAGACATGAACTAGGGTTTGAGAGGAGATGCTGTTGTTGAAGATGTTGATGACTAATGGCCTCCCAAAGACGAGAGGGGTGTTGGTGATGACGATAGCTTCGATCCCCCCCCGGGAGGGAAGTTCCCCCGGTGAAATCGCTCCAGCCCAAGTTATGCCTCGAGACGACGGAGCTTCATACCGAAATTCCTCTTCTCGTTGTTTCTAGGTCAAAACACCTTATATACTAGAGATGGGCTCCGGAGGTGGGCCATGTTGAGCACAACCCACCAGGGTTCGCCTCGGGGGCCTGGCTCGCCCTGGTGTCTTGTGCTCACTAGGGTGGCCCCTTCGATAGTTATTTGCTCCAATATTTATTATTCATAGAAAATCTTTGTGAAGTTTCGGCTCATTTGAATATGTGCACAATATGTATCTCTGGTATGGTTTTTTAGGTCCAGAATTCCAGCTGCCGGCATTCTCCCTCTTTGTGCAAACCTTGCAAATTATGAGAGAAAAGGCATTAGAATTACTCCATAAAGCATCATTATGCATTAAAAAATATAAATGATAGTAGGAAATCATGATGGAAAATGAACATATCATAACTGAACTCCAAAGTTTCTTGGGTTTAAGTGGCTACTACAAAAGATTTATCTAGGGATATGTTTTAATATGTAGGCCCGTGTTTGATTGCTTGAAGAGAGAGGCTTTCTACTCGCAAGAGGAGCAAAACAAAGTTTTGCTGGCCCTCAAACAAAAGATCACTAGTACTCCAGTTTTGGCATTACCAGACTTCACAAAACCATTTGTCCTGGAAACTGATGCTAGTGGATACGCTTTGGGAGCTGTGTTAATGCAAGAGGGCAGACCTATTTCATATTCTAGTAAGACTATTGGGCCTAGAGCTATTGTTATGCCCACTTATGACAAAGAGGCAATGGCAATCATTAGGGCTATTAAAAAGTGGAGCCACTACTTCCTAGACACTGCTCTGGTTATTAGAACTAACCAAGAGAACCTCAAGTACATCTAGGATCAAAACATCACTGAGGAAATTCAGCATAAACTGCTACTTCAGCTCCTAGGATACAACTTCACAATTGAGTACCTGAAAGGAAAGGAAAATAAAGCTGTTGATGCTCTGTCCAGAGTTAAACACAAAGTTTTGTCCTTAACTGTGAGTGTTACTGCCCCTACTCGCGTGAAAGAAGTGATTAAGAGCTACCAAGAAGATAGTAAAGTGAGAGACATAATTGTTGAATGTGCTCTGGATAAGGAGAACACGACTAATTATTCTTTAAAAAATGGTATACTCAGGTATAACAACAAGATTGTGGTGGGCACAACCACTAATATCAGAGAAGAGATATTGAAAGTGTTTCACAACTCTGGATTAGGGGGACATTCAGGAGAAAGAGCTACCTATCAAAGAGTGAAGTTGGTCTTTCATTGGCATTTTTTAAAACATGAAGTTATTGCATTTGTTTAAAAATGCCCAATGTGTCAACTTAACAAGGTTGAACATTCCCCTTACCCTGGATTGTTGGAACCCCTACTAGTTCTAGACTTTGCTTGGGCCCACATCAGCATGGACTTTGTGGAAGGATTGCCCACTTCTGAAGGCAATAATTTAATCCTGGCGATGGTAGACAAATTTACTAAATATGCTCATTTTATACCATTTCAGCATCCCATTTTAGTGCAATATGTGGCTAGAGCATTCTCTGACAATGCCTTCAAGATCCATGGCATGCCCTTGGTCATTGTTACTGATAGGGATAGAATATTTACAAGTCATCTGTGGCAGCAATTATTCAAATATGTGAAAGTGAAATTGCATATGAGCACTAGCTATCACCCCCAATCTGATGGCAAGACTGAAAGAGTTAACAAATGTTTAGAAAACTACCTGAGGTTTATGTGTTTTCAGCAACCAAAGAAGTGGCATGGGTGACTGACTTTACCAGAGTGGTGGTACAATACCTGTTTCCATACAACACTACAGATGACTCCATTTCAATCATTGTATGGTTTTTCTCCTCCAATAATGGCTGAATCAGCTTTGCCAGATACTATTTGTGAAGAAAGTGATAATCTGTTCTAGAATAGGGAATTGGCTATTTAAGTGATTAAGCAGAACCTGATCAAAGCACATTCTCGAATGAAGCATTCTGCTGATAAGAAGAGAAAAGAAAGGGAATTCTCAGGGGGAGATATGGTTTACTTAAAGCTGCAACCTTATAGGCGCACTTCCCTCATTTTACACAGGCACCTGAAGTTGCACTCTAAATTTTATGACCCATTCTGAGTGCTCCAATGCATTGGAAAGCATGTTTACAAACTACTGCTTCCTAAGGGCTGTCAAGTACACAGTACATTCCATGTCAGCTAAGGCAAGAAACACATTGGCCGAAAAGTAGTCCCATCCCCACAGTTACCGCTGATAGGAGCTGATGGCCTGATCATGATGGAACATGAAGCAATACTGGAAAGAAAACTCATCCCAAGGCGGCAAGGCAACATCAACATTCATGTGGTTTGTTGGTTGGTTAAATCGGTGAATATGCCAGTGGAAGAGGCCACTTGGGAAGATTCGACCTGTATTCGAAAAGTTTTCCCTGCTTTTCGGGCTTGAGGGAAAGCTCCATCTCTTCAGGGGTATTGTTATACATTCAGTAGATGTAGTTACTCTATTCCTACATGCTAGAAGAAAAGAAGACTGAAAATATCGCATCCAACGGCTGACAGTGCAAGCTGCCGGTTTGCTAGGCTGCATCGTTTCCGATCGTCAATCAATGATCTGACGGTGGGGAACGTGTCGAGGACAATTGTTCACCTTTTGGCACATCCATGTGCTCACTGCCTTATTTCTCTTTCTCTCACTGCGTTGTAATGGCTATAAAGGCAGCTCCTCTCTCACAGTTTGGGATCATGTAAAAGTATATCAGGTGTAAACCCTAGCTGCTCGTGGCGAGCTGAACCCAGTTTCTACTTTCCCTTGTAATCAAAACCCTAGCTCGAGACTCCTAAATCCTCTAAAATTGAGCTGAATTATGTCTTGTCTTCGAATCCATAAGCTAGTTCCTAACACTTGTTGCTCTCCTCGAGCGGTTGCCTCTGTGTGTCCATGCAAGCGAGGGAGGAAAGAGGGAGGAGACATGTGTGGGGAGGAAAAGTCTGTTTCGTGCAGGGTGAGGCAACTACGAAGCTTCCTCCGAAATTTCCTCTCCCATCGTGCGCCAACCAATGTGTCCCATTTTGTCCAACCCTTGCGCTCACTCTCCAATCAACGAGCACAGTAAAATCGACATGGCTAGCGCGAGCGGGCGCTCTTTCCCTGCACTTTAGTGTGTTTGATATCCATCGAAATGCAGCAAGAAATTTGGGTAGATCCGATGTCGATAGCTTAATTTAGGCCCCCCTTGTTTTAAACGATTATCCTATGATTTTTAGTTTTTTAGGCAAATACGATTTTCAGATGATTGTTGACAGAAATTTTATGGGCAGTGATAGGCGTCCGTCGACCGGCCCAAAATTCAGTCGGCCGCGGTGCAGCCATCTGATTCCTCCACCCGTAGCCATTCGATACAGTTCCCCGTCATCTCTTTCACCCCCTGCTCACATCTGAAACAAAAAAGCACATGAAGAAACCATGTTGGACGCCCCACCTCTTCCCTTGATGGCATGTTTCATCCTCCTCCAGCTGTTGTCACTTGTTTGCCCCCGATGGGTCACCGTCGACGCTCGCCATCATCAAAATCGCAAAAACAAAGAAAAAAGCCGTTGGTCCCCCATAATAGCTTGTTTGTTCACCTTCCCTGTTGCATCCATGGTAGCTCCATGGCGCCAACCATAACACTGTTCATCGGCGGTGCTGCCCACCCCCGGTTGCAACATCAACGCCAACGGCGGCATTGCTTGTAGCCAAAACCCGATGATAGCGACAAACAAAAAAATATGCTAGTTCCAGCAAATCAAAAATATGGTGGTAGCAAAAAAAGTGGGTTGGTTTAAGCAAACAAAAAATATAATCATAGCAAAACAGTGGAAGGTTCCAGCAAAATCAAGAAAAGGAGGTAGGAAAAAGTGGATTGGTTCCAGCAAAGAAACGCTCCGGTCTATGCAGTAGAAACAACTTCTAGTGCCAGCTCGAGCAAAAAAAATCGACAATGCATGGTTGCATCCAAACTAATTAGTTGGAGGGTCTCTGCAACCTCATGAAATTGGATGTAACAAAAGACATCGCCGGTAGTAGCAAAACCCAAAACAGTTCTAGCAAAATGTGGTACAAATGGTTCTAGCAAAACAACATGACATCAGAATTTGGTTAGTCCCAGCAAAACCAAAGATAAGAGTAAAAAAATTAGTACACCGGTTCTAACAAAATTGAACATGGTAGCAAAATCTGTATTGGTTCCAAAAAACCCGAAGACATTGGAAATTTAGAATTGGTTCTAGCAAAAAGAAAAACCACAAGTCGCATTTTGAAGACCTGCAAAGCTCCCATGGCCGAAGAACTGTGGTGGCCCCCGCCGCGCCGCGCCGAGTGCACGATTGTAAAATCTTTTCTCGGTTTGTAGCTCGTCGAGACAGGAAGTTCTGGACCATGGTTCAGTCGAACCTACGGTCAACATTGTCCGATCTAGAGTAGCGCACATATTGATGTGAGCCATGTAAAGGTTCAAATTTCTCTTATCACGTATTGTCATTGTTAATACATCTCTCTCAGGACCGGATCATCTAACATTGAGAAAGAATGTTAGAGAAGACACAATACCCTAACTTGTCTTCTTTAAGTCGGTATCATTAATGCTAAAATGACTTAAATTAATTTTTAAATTACAAACCTACTATATACATTCATTGTAATTACATACAAACAAGTTGATGGTGAAATAAAATAAATTTACATTTTTTGTATCTACAATAATTACCAACTGTAAACAACCCATTAACGGTCCTTAATATTTCTTCTTCATTTTACACTAGACGAGCACTGCAGCACCGTGACTTTCCTTCTGCATGATAGAGGGTCTGGTTCCCTCTCTCTCTCATGGAAGCCTAGCATGTTCGAAAAACATATAGCATGCACAACCAAGGCCTAGCATGCCTCCCCATGGTACTGTAGCACAGTATCCCAATGCCCAGGATAAAAATAAATATTTTGTACCAGACATGTCTGCAATGTTCATCTTTCTTCACCATATATTCCTTCCATCTGGAGAAAGGCAGCAAGCCACAACTCCATTGTTCATCAGAAAACATGGTAACAAAAAAATATTAGGAAACGGGGAAACGTATGACAAAGCCTGAGAATTAAAAATAATATTCTAAGGATGGGGTACTGTAAATCATGAGCCCAAGCCAATTATTTTACACGATAACATTCTTCCATGAGCAGGTTATTATTCAGTCTTCGAATCTAGCGTATATAATCACAAAATTCTTCCAATTTATTTTGAAGGCATAGCAAACAAAACAATAGACTTGTGTGTATAATCTCGTGTAAATATTCATTTGACAAAATGATATGGTTCACTCTTAAAAAATATTACTAGTGCTTGTGCAATGTACAGACATGTAGCAGACCAGAGGAGAATAAAACCTTTTGAGTTGCCTAGATGCAAGAGACAAACAATTGTGTCAATCGATGCAAGTTCATACTTTATAGCCTATCCCATGAGCAAGTACTAGTCTTTGTTCAACAACCGTAGCATATAAACAGTAACTGATCTCTCCCGCCAAACCTATTGATGGAAGCCATGCACATATCTCGAGAAATGGCATCAGATGATGTACGACTTTGAGCGTGAGTTTGGCTGAACCATGGCTCCACACAATATTTTTGGTAGCTCGCATCATAGAGTCTGTTGTTGCATCCAGCTCCATCACACCGGTGGTTGCAATTCAAATCACCCCCGTTGTTGCAGCCTCGTCGTCGCTGATTGATTAAGATCAACTCCAACCAGCTAATCCAAAGGGACCGTGCTTTTGTTCGCATTTTTTCTGTTTGGGTCAGCTTGTCTGCTCTCTTTTGCAAATGGATCGTCCATACGCCAAATGCGTCGATTCATTTTTCGTCCACGCATAAACTGATTTTAATCTAAAAATGTTTCACGACCATAGATCATGATAGCTATCATGCCAACGCCAAGAGTTCACACGGACGATATGCCAACAGTCAGCATAAATTTGCCAGCCTACAAAAATAGTATACAATTTTCAATCTGGGCGCACTTGCCAGCGGGCCGGCACACAAAATGAAAATCTAGTTTGACCATGTCATCTCGGCCATGATCATGCCCACACACCGCGACATGGATCACTTGTCTTCGAGGCTGAACATGTCAGCCTGCATCTTTTCGAACCAAGACCGCTTCCTCCGAGAGATCGTTCTCAAGTCCACCTCCATGATCTCGACCCCTTCATCATGCAAGCGAGACAGACTTCTCTTGCTCTCGTGGCTGCTTTGGTGGCCTCGATCTCTAGCACCTTTGCTTGCTTCTCCGCCTCCAACGTGAGCTTATTGTTTTGTATCTCCATGAAGGCCCTACCTTGCTCCTCCTTGTCTTGCCGGTGCTTCCCCTCTCTTGAATTGTTGTTAGCGATCATGCCTTGCAAAGTAGCCTGCAAGGCAAGGGACGCGACCTCACGCTTGTCCTCTTTCTTGGAGTTGGTCTTCCCTCGCGGTCGCGGCTTCTCCCCCTCACCATGCTCTTCAACGACTGCTCCCCCCACGGGCCTTGATGGCAGCGTATTACGCTTTGAACATCTTTTCTTGGTTGATGATCATCCAACAATGAGTGAGGTTGAAAGACTTGCCCTCATAGTGGACCTTGAATGCTTCTAAAGCTTGAAAGACCTACAAATGAAGAAGCAACATTATGAACAAACAAGCTATGTGACAATAAAAATAAGCAAGCATGTCGACATACCATGTCCTTCATGCTAATGCCGCTCGCGGGACGGGCCTCGATGCACTCAAGAATGGAACAAAACTTGTTTCACTCTTGTTGTATCACCCTCTAACGCTTGATGAGCGAGACTGACCCATGCTTGCTCTCCATTTGGTATGGTTTAAACTTCTTGCGCTCATGGAACTCACGTTGCACTCTTTGCCCAAATGCCGAAGCCTTTTGCTCGGATCCTATCTTGGAGCCTTGGCCAATGTCTCTCCAACATTCACAACGGAGTTTGTCCTCGTCTTGTGTGTATGCTTTGATCCGCTTGCTCTTCCACTTCTTCTTTGCATTGGCTTGGGCGGTGAGCGGTTCCTTGAACAATGGCTCTCCCTCGATGTCCACTTCATCATCGTCTTCGTCTAGGCCATAGTCTTCCGGGAAAACGTGATTAGCGAAAAAGAGCCACCCAAGCCGACTTGTTCCTCCATGAGGGGGTCGTCCCTGCCTCCATTCTCATCACCAAACGTGTACCCAATGCCATCATGCCCAGCCATAAAGGGATTGCGTCCATCTTGGCTTTGCGTCTTGTCGAGATCGAAGGAAGCGCCACCGCCACCACCTTCATAGATGAGGCTCTCCATGAAGATGCGGTTGGCCTCGTCTTTTGCAGCCGGCATTTTGTCGAATAGGTTGCAAGCGTTCCCCATGGCGTCACCTGGGATCTCGCGATGCCGCTTGCGCACACCCCTCGAGGATGATCCACCGCCCATAGGTATCGCGTTGAGGTCGATGACCGCGGGCGCTGGCATGGCAGGCGTGGCTACGCTCACCTCAAGTGAACCGGAGCCTACAGAGTAGGACAAATGGGAGGTCTGCGGGTGGTGCCACTGGAAGTCATGCGCCGCCGACGCGGTGGACATGTGCGGCGAGTCTAGAAGTGGGTGACAAAAGGGAAACGAGTCGATGCTGTCCGCGACAATAGCGACAACGACGAGCCCGTGCTGGCCAGGGTTTAACCCTAACATCAGCAGGGTCTTCCTCGTGGTCTCACCGACGAGCTAGCTAGTGTTCACGGCATTGGCCTCTTGATCTAAGTCGGCGGTGAGGGTGGACGCGACCGTGGCCTCGTTCCTATCTTCTTGCTGATGTCGGCGGTTCTTCCTCCTCAACAATTGGTCGGCGTGCTCTGCGGGCATCAACACCTTCTTCTTCTTTGTATTCGCTGACCCTTTTTGCCCACCGCGAGGATCGAAGGAGGCGAGGACGACGACAACGGTGAGGGTCGGCGCGTCGTCGTCCATGGCGTGGGGATGGCATTGGGAAATTTTGGGGGAAATGATGGTGGTTCGGCCCAAATTTGAGCCTAGAATGGGTCATGGGCGGATAAAAAAGGACGCACATCCATTTTGGTCAGCGCGTTGGGCTGAGTTTTTCGTCCGCGGCTACCCAAACGGACACGAGAAGACGAAATGGGTCCCCCGGTTGGAGTTGCTCTAAGCTAGCGCTGTCGTTGTCGAGGATGGGAGAGGGTTGATGGAGGGGGAGAAGGAGGGATGGGAGAGGGAAGTGCGCCCATGGCTGCGCCTGTGAGAGGATAAGAGAGATGCAGTGGGAAGAGATGGACGATTCGGGAAAGAGGGTAAGGGTGAGGGAGTGGGAGGCGGTGTGTGTGCCATCCGCGATGCACGTGGGCGAGGGAGGAATCGTTCGATCACTCCTGATGGAACAAGTCTTGTGCAGCCGGCCTGCCGATGCGAAAGGTTTCCCGAAGTCTTATCCCTAGAAACCCTCGCTCATTATCTCACTAATCGGTCGGAGGTCAATACTAAATGATGGCTACAGCATAAAGTACCATGTGTTGACTCTCTTGTAAATGTGGAGGTAACTTCTCAAATATGGGAGGATTGAGCAGTAGCTCGGTGGTAAGCACGCAGTGGCATTACCTTGCAGATCGGGGTTTGACTCCTGTCGGGAATGAATTTCCGCAATCTTACTCAAATGGGCTTCTTCTATAAAAATATGTCCTTGATGCTAGTGCCCATGTATCTTATTTTTTTAACTTCTCAAATATGGAATAGACTCCTTTTTCATAATAATAAATATAGTTTAGAGAAGTTTGATGTGTACTACGCAACTTTATTCTTGCAGACTCGTGTTGGGCCTCCACGTGCAGAGTTTTGTAGGACAGAAGAAATTTTCCCTCAAGTGGATGACCTAAGGTTTATCAATCCGTGGGAGGTGTAGGATGAAGATGGTCTCTTTCAAACAACCCTTCAAATACATGCAATGTCTTGTGCCCCCAACAACCAAATACAATGGCAAATTGTATAGGCGCACTAGTTCGGCAAAGAGATGGTGATACAAGTGCAATATGGATGATAGATATAGGTTTTTGTAATATGGAAATATAAAAACAGCAAGGTAGCAAGTGTAAAACAGCAAGCAAAACGGTATTGCAATGCTTGAAAACAAGGCCTAGGGTCCGTACTTTCGCTAGTGCAATCTCTCCACAATGCTAATATAATTGGATCACATAACCATCCCTCAATGTGCAACGAAGAATCACTCCAAAGTTCTTATCTAGCGGAGAACATAAGAAGAAATTGTTTGTAGGGTATGAAACCACCTTAAAGTTATCCTTTCCGATCAATCTATCCAAGAGTATTTACTAAAATAACACCAAGTTGTCCTTTCCGATCAATCTATCTAAGAGTTCGTACTAAAATAACACCATATGATATGCATCAACCAACTCTAATGTCACCTAGATACTCCAATGTCACCACAAGTATCCATGAGTTAATTATACGATACACATCAAACAATTTCAGATTCATAATACTCAATCCAAAACAAAGAACCTCAAAGAGTGCCCCAAGATTTTATTGGGGAACAAGGTATGAAAACGTGTAATCAATCCCTATGCATAGATCCCCAAGGTCTCCGGAATCCGCAAGTTGACACCATAACATATATCAAGTGAATCACTTGAGTACCCCATTGTCACTACAGGTATCCACATGCAAGGCATAGATCAAGTGCTCTCAAATTTATAAAAGTATTCAATCCGGTAAAAACAAAATCTCATAGGGAAAACTCAGTTCATCACAACAAGATGGAGAGGGGAAAACACCATATGATCCAATTATATTAACAAAGCCCGTGATACATCAAGAATGTGCCATCTCAAGAACATGAGAGAGAGAGATTGAACACATAGCTACTGGTACAAACCATCAGCCCTGAGAGTGGAACACTCCCTCCTCATCATGGACTCCGCTGGGATGATGAAGATGGCCACCAGAGATGATCTACCCTTTCCGGCAGGGTACTAGAACACCTCCAGATTGGGTTTTTATCGATACAGAGATTTGCGGCCATGGAACGAGGAGTCTAGGGTTATTTCTGATGGTTTCTATATTTATAGGAATTTTTGGCGTTGATTTCACGTCAAGGTGGGTCACGATATGAGGAACATACACTAGGGCACACCGGGGGGGTGGCGCGCCCTGGTGTAGGATTGAAAGTAGGTCTAGAGGGGGGGGGGTGATTAGACTACTTGACCAATTAAAGGTTTTGCCTATACCAAATTTTAGGGTTGACAGTTTTTAGCATTTCATGGCAAGTCAAGTACACCCTACACATGCAAGTCTAAGAGTATATAGCAGCGGAAAGTAACAACAAGCATGTATAGAAGGGATAGGGTAGGAGGATCAAACGCAATTGTAGACACGATGATTTTTCCCGTGGTTCCGATAGGTGGCGCTATCGTACATTCACGTTTATGGAGTCTTCAACCCACGGAGGTTAACGGTCGCGATAGTCCACGGAGGGCTCCACCCAAAAGGGTCCACGAAGTAGCAACCTTGACTATTCCATACGGCTTCTGTCCACGAAGGACTAGCCTCACTATGGGGTAGATCTTCACGAAGTAGGCGATCTCCTTGCCCTTACAAACTTCTTGATTCACTCCACAACACGAAGTAGGAGGCTCCCAAGTGACACCTAACCAATCTAGGAGGCACCACCCTCCAAAAGGTAATAGGCTCGGTAATGATGATGAACTTCTTGCTCTTGTGCTTCAAGATGATAGACTCCTCAACACACAATCTCTCTCACACAGGTTTGGCTTGGTAGAAGAGATAGGATTGGTGGAAAGAAACTTGGGGAGGCTAGAAATCAAGATCCATATGATTCGAGTGGAAGATCTTGACCTCAACACAAGGGTAGGTGGTTCTCTCTCAGAAAATCTGATAGGATAGGTATGGCATAGTTCTGAGTGCTTCTCTGTCGAGTGAGTGGTGGTGAAGGGGTATATATAGGCATCCCCAAAAATCCAACCATTACACACAAAAATACCAACTCGGTGACACTGATGTGTGAATCTTGGTGGTACCGAAGTGACCAAAAGGTGACAACTTTTGAATCTCGGTAAAGCCGATATAGGAAACTCGGTTGCACCGATAAGGTGACCAACAGTCAAATTTCCAATCTCGGTGAAGCCGATCCAACATTCTCGGTGGGACCGAAAATGTGAATTTGCGTAATAGAAAGTTGGCAACCTAAACTTGGTGGCACCGGTATGGAATCGGTTGCACCGAAGTGGCTAGGGTTTGGCTGAACCTATCTAGGTTCTGGAATCGATGGCACCGAAGTGGGATAGTTGGTTGCACCGATTTGGAGTGTTGGGTATAGAACAGACTTGGGTGGGAGAGTTTTGTGGATGCTTTTGGCGACTATCACTTGTGCACGTTTGAGCATATTGTTCACCAACAGCACCTTACCCTCATTTAATAGTATTAGCTTTCCTATGGACTCAAAGTGATTTCTCACAAATATAAAATGTAGAGTCCTCTTGCTTGAAGCTTGGCCAACCTATTTCCTTGCATCTTGGGGTTTCTCCACAATCTCCTTTTGCCAATCCTCTCATTGAACATTTCCTGAAATATACTTAGTGGAAACATTAGTTCATTGACTTATATGTTGTTATTAATTACCAAAACCACCAAGGGAGCAAATGTGCTTTCAATCTCCCCCTTTTTGGTAATTGATGACAACATATAGATCAAAGCTTTGACATATGATAAAATCAATGAGTATAATCGTCGCTTTGAGAGATATGTGATAAGCAAGAGCTCCCCCTAAATTTGTGCATTATTTTGAATTTGCATTTGAATGCAAATGCACAATCGATTAGGCATATGGGGCACTTCTTCCATGTCACATACAACTTGGTGGTTTGCGAGAATAATTAGAATGAATAACAACGCACAACACAATCAAACAAAGGTGAATGATCATCTTATGAGCATTAAGATGACAGGAAATAGTAGCATCACCCATAACATAGTAGCATAACACACATGTATCTCACATCAAAAGAACGAAATGTTTTTGAAAAGCAAATAAAAGACAAATCTATCTCTCACTCGAAGCCTATAGATCTATATACACTTCTCCCTCTTTGGCAACAAGTTACCAAAAAGTTCAAAGGCGTATATCTAAGCGTTCTTAGGCACATCTCCTCCGGTTGTTGATGAAGGAGTCGAGATGACAGCGTCGGCGAATATCTCTGTAGTGTCGTAGACGGAGCTGGAGTGGTCACTGCGGGAGCTGAAGATGATGGAGCAGATAGAGCTGTTGGAGCTGTTGGAGCTGGCACTATGGCTGATCTGGCCTGAGTAGTGAACTGTGTGCCTGGCCCTAGAGGTGATTCATCCTCATCCTCATCATCATCATCATCCTCATCTGAAGTAGAAGAGACCCAAGGGATTTTCACGGAGTCAACTTCATTCTGAAGTTCTGTGACTATCTTCGTCAGCCCGTCCACCTTATCAGTAAGGGTCTTGATTCTGGTCTCAAAGATTCTAACAAGACTTTTCTGGTTGTCCAGAATCCCCTTAATGTCCTTTTGCATGCCCTGAACAGATGATATCAGCAAATCCATTTGCTCGTTCCTGGATCGTGGGACTTGAGCACTAGCGGCTCTCACTGCCTCTGCTGCTTCCTGAGTTGTAGCAGAAGTGGGATGATCAACATCCATCACCACGACGTTGTCCTCTAGATCTGGCTGTAGGGGCAAATGTGGGTGATCTAGGGCAAATATGTGCTTCTCTAGTTTTGAGTTTATGAGCATCTGGATGTAGGGTGCATAACAACATGAGCACTTCTGGTCAGCAGCAACCCTCTTGATTGTCTCTACAATCAAGTCCATGACTCTGATCGTGGTGTGACCGTCAATGTGGATCAACATGTTGATGGAGTGACCTCGGATCATCTTGTCATCTCCGGACTTGGGCATCAAGGTATGCCTCAGAATGGTGTTGATAGTGCGGAGGCCAGCCTGGAGGAAATAGATGGATCCTAGCCTGTTAGACTTCACATTGGCAGCAGGGATCTCCTTATACATCTTAGCCATAGCACTGTGACTAGCCTTGGATTCTAAGTAGACATCCAGATCACCATCCTATGCTTCAGGAACTCCTAAGATATCTGCCCATTCCTCAATAGTTGATTCATATCGGGCACCTTTAGTCATCCACACAATTCTACCATCTCCATAGAAGTGTGCAGTGGAGTAAAACTGCATGATCATCTCGTCATTCCATGCCGTGAATTCTCTGCCAAGAAATTCATCGAGACCAATGCAATGGAAGTTGTCCTGGACACTTGGAAAGTAGTCCTCATTCTCCTTGATGAACTTCCAGTCTACGTAGCACATGTCACTGACAGCTGGACTCTTGTCAAAGAGCACAGTCTCATAGAAGTCCTGCTGCTCCTTGGTATAGAACCCGTAGTCCACAGCTGTTTTCTTTCTTTGAGCATAAGGGTTTGTTGCTCTCCATGCCCTCAATCCAGAATCCTTCCTCTTCTTCATGTCCTCAGCTACTAGATAGCTGGCATTACGAACAGGGAGGTGTGGTCTAAGCTTCATCAGTGTTGTCAAGTCATCCACATCATCAACTCTGGGAGATGTTCCTTTGTTCTTCTCAGAAGCTAGAATCTGCCTAGTGGTCCTCTTTAGCTTCTCAGCAGCCTTCTTGGATGTGCTGGTTTTAGGCATAGCATCAGACATCAGCTTCTTTGCCTTTTTCTTGGGAGGAGCCTTTGCAGCTAGCTCAACCTCCTCTTCCTCAACAGCAGCAGCTTCTGGATCCTCAAACATGGAGATAGGCCTGCTAGTCACATGGATGATCCTCTTCCTGGCCTTTTTCTCTCCTACCTTCTTAGGCACAGCTCTCCTAGGGATCTCAACAGACATTGTTGCTCTAGACATCTCATGAGCCTTGAAGGTAGAAGCTGGAGCATATATTTTGCTGACAACTCTTCGAGAGGAAGTAGCTTCAGTTGCAGCTTTCTTGGCAGCCTTCTCTTGCTTCTTAGCAAGAATTTCCTCAGGCACAAAGTTTGAATCCTCTTCATCTGAGTTCAACCTCTTCCTGGTTCTGGTGGCAGCCTTGGGCAACCCATGAGAGCTGGAGGTGCCTGGATCTGAGAATGAACTGGGCTCTGGGCTTGTCCCGCAACTCATGTCTGCTCTCTGCTCTGACCTGTTCTGACTGTCTTCTGAACTTGACATGCTGGCCCTATGAATAGAGTATAGATGAGCAAAAGGAGATGAGTCATCACAAAATGAGGCTATTTTTGAAATTTGAGAAATGAGTTTTTCAAAAGTTTTGCAATCTGTCACATACATATCGATACAGTCGAAATGAAATTTTCGGTGGGGCCGAGACAAACCAACTCCTTAATAGGAACTTGGCAGCCTTTTCGGTAGGACTCAAAAGAGCCACTCGGTTCCACCGAGTCAGTTCTTAGCAACATAGAAAAATATATCGGTGAGACCAATATTTTTCTTTCGATTCCATCGAGATGTATCGGGCGGACAGCAAAACCCTAAAAAAATAATCTACCTCGAGATTTTGCAGATTTGATTGGATGAATATGTGAGCAATAGGTGGCTTATAGAGAAAACAAGGTCCAATGTGCAAGAATCAGAATGGGAGCGCACTAGAGATCGAATCCGTACCCTAGCTTGGCGCGGATCCTCTACCTCGGCGACGTTGGTGTAGATTACGTCGACGGTGGCGATTCCCAGCAGCGGAGGATCTCGGGAAATCAAGGGAGATGACTAGGGGTCTTGGGGTGACATCTTAGGGTTTTGGGGGAACGACATTGAAGATAGAAATTTCAAAGTGTCGGGGTCCACAACATATATACCCCTCACTGTCGGTGATACCGATTTTATGTTTTCGGTGTCACCGAGTTCCACAACTGTCAGCTGACAGGGAAACTCGGTGTAACCGAGAATATGAAATCGGTGCTACCGAGATTGAAAACCAGATCAACCCTAGGCATTCGGTGAGACCGAGATTTTGTGGTTGGTTCCACCGAGATACACTTGGGAGGTTTTAATGGTCAGTTCTTGTCGATACGGAACTCTGAGTGATCAACACACAAAGGGAGCGAAAAGCACTTGTTCAAATTTTGTGATGCAGCATGAATGGAATATGAGATGAGAAAGCATAGATAGATAAAGAGTGGTCCTAGGCATTCTTGTCCATCCAATTGGCAAAAGATAAATCAAAAGCCATTGGATGCCCTCGAATGAGAAAATAAATGCAGACCAACATGCTCACACAATAAGATGTCAAAAGAAATCATGATGAACATGCACAAACATACTAGCATCTAACAAGCACTTGGGCGATGACAAAGTCATCAATATATGAGTATTTGACTTAGGAGCCAAGTTAGAGTACTTGATCATAGGTCATACTCATCGTTTAAGCACAAGTGGGGTTACCACTTTTTCATAAGCATTTAATGTTATCACATACTAAGAGATGCTTTGAATCATGAATTTGAGTAAAGCTCCCCCTAAATGTGGCATCCCCCATAAGAGGGATAAACTAACCTTGGGTTTTTGTCGATGAAGACTTCATGTTGGTGAGGTAGTTGTGGATGCTCCATGTTGATGAGGATCACCAAGAGTTGGGAGCATCCTTTTTGTTTCGTTACTCCTCTCACCTACATGGGTTAGTCCCAACATACAAGAGATAAATACAAGGATATCTATGGACATGGAGTGCAAAGCATGTGTTATGATGTCCATTGATTTGTTGATTACCTTGTCCCTTGCTTACCTTTGAGGGAATGTGTGACTCCTTGAACTATTGCATTGAGTTGATGTTGAGTGCAAAAGATTCTTGCCAATCAATGAATGTGAGTGAATTTCATTGGCGGAGTCACCCCTCAAGAACTTACTAGTTCTTTTTCTTGGGAACCCACATCAATTTGATGGGGATCCTTGGTGTTGAAGTGGACTTTGTAGTAGTTGAGATAGAAGTAGACTTGGGAACCCACTCCACCAAAGCTAGGGGTTCATCTTCATATGAGTCAATGTCCTCTTGAAGCTTGTTCTTGCCCTTGATCTTGTGGTCTTGTGGTGGAAGGTCATATTGAGTGTTTGTCCCCTTGGGAAGAGTATTTTCATACTTCTCCTTTTGAGGAACAAACTTGGACTTGGGATATTGACCTTGTTCCCACTCAACTCCATTAGCGTTGAAGTAGCCAACACCACGATTCTTCCGGTATGCTCCGTGCTTGCGTACAATTTCCTCAAATTTCTTACATCCAGCAAGACTCTTGTAGATACCTTTTTCTATAATTCCTTTCAATAAAGCATTTTCTTGCAAAAGTGTAACTTGGCTAAGAGAAACATCATTAGTGGAATCAATAGAACTACTAGAAGCAACATCATTGGATTTATCACTTTTATTGTTGCTACTAGATGAAGAATCTTTCTTGCCTTTGTTACTAGATTACTTAGTTTTAACTTGAGGCATGAAAGTAGACAAGAGTAGTCGTTTGGCTAGATAAGATGAGGTCTTCTTTCGGAGATCGTCATTGATAGCTTTGAGAAACTCATGCTCTTGCTCCAAGTTGAGCTTCTCGAAGCGTAGCTTCTCATGAGTTCTCACATGCTCTCTATGATCTTCGAGAGTAGACTCATGAGCTAACTTAAGAGTGTTTAGTTATTTAGTTAGTTGTTCTATTTTCATCTTATCATCATCAATTGACTTATCTTGACTAGCATGAGAATTATCAAGTTCATTTTGATCAATATCACTAGTTTTATCACAAAGCAAGTCATCATCACAAAGTAGATCATCTTCATCACTATCAAAATCAAGATATTCGGGGTGTGATACCTTGGGGCCTTTAGCCATGAAGCAACTTCCACTCCCTTCATTTGGTGAATCAAATAGATCATAGGAGTTGGTAGTCACTAGAGCAATTCCGGCAACACCATCATCTTGACTATAGTCGGAGTCGGAGTGATAGCTTCTCTCAGAGTTGTTATCGGAGTCGGAGCTAGAAACCCATTCACCAACATGAGCTTGATATTTTCTTCTTGTGTAGCTCTTGGTGTACTTGTCCTTCTTCTCCGAATCTCTACTTCTCCTTGAATGTCTTCGTTCATAACGATCATCTCTACTCCTTCTCTCTCTTTGTGGTGATTCATTCCTTGAGATTCGTCTTTGAGGTGACTATTCTCTTCTTTTGTAGGGAGCTGTGCACTCATTTGAGTAGTGTCCGGGCTTCCCACAATTGTAGCAATTTCGGTCATGACTTGACGAACGCTTCTCTTCATATCTTGAGTTGGAGCTTCTTTCTTTGCTTCTATTCTTGTAGAACATGTTGAATTTCTTGACCATGAGGCTTATTTCTTCATTGGTGACAAGGTTGTTGCTTGAAGTTGCCTAAGCATCACTTGTGGCCTTGTAAGCATCGCTAGACTTCTGATGAAGCTCTTCTTTATCTTTGAGTGTCATCTCATGAGCAACAATCCTTCCAATGACTTCTGTAGGCTTGAGATATTTGTAGTTTGGCATCATTTGTATCAATGTGCACATGGTGTCGTATCTCTCATCCAAAGCTCTAAGTATCTTCTTGATGATGAATTTGTCGGTCATTTCTTTGCTTCCTAAGCCAGCAATATCATTGGTGATGAGAGCTAGCCTAGAGTACATCTCTGCGACTCCTTCACCATCCTTCATCTTGAACTTGTCAAGCTGACCTTGAAGAACATCTACCTTGGATTCTCTCACGGACTCTGTTCCTTCATGCATATCAACCAAAGTATCCCAAATCTCTTTTGCATTCTCAAGACGGCTGATTTTGTTGAATTCTTCGGGGCATATGCAGTTGAAGAGAATGTCACATGCTTGAGCATTGTATTGCAACATCTTCAATTCATCCGTGGTTCATGCACGATCCGGTTCCCGTCCATCCGCAAAGAACTCACCTTGCAAGCCAACACGAACAATAGCCCAAACGGCGGGGTTACGACCAAGAATATGCATTTTCATTTTATGCTTCCAACTAGCAAAATTACTACCATCAAAGTACGGACCTCTACGGTGATAACTTCCCTCACTAGACGCCATACTTCTCCTAGGTTGTGAGACCTAAGCAATGGAGACCAATGCTCTGATACCACTTGTAGGATCGAAAGTAGGTCTAGAGGGGGGTGATTAGAATACTTGACCAATTAAAGGTTTTGCCTATACCAAATTTTAGGTTGAAAATTTTTAGCATTTCATGGCAAGTCAAGTACACCCTACACATGCAAGTCTAAGAGTATATAGTAGCGGAAAGTAACAACAAGCATGTATAGAAGGGATAGGGTAGGAGGATCAAACGCAATTGTAGACACGATGATTTTTTCCGTGGTTCTGATAGGTGGCGCTATCGTACATCCACGTTTATGGAGTCTTCAAACCACGGAGGGTAATGGTCGCGAGATTCCACAGAGGGCTCCACCCAAAAGGGTCCATGAATTAGCAACTTTGACTATTCCATACGGCTTCCGTCCATGAAGGACTAGCCTCACTATGGGGTAGATCTTCACGAAGTAGGCGATATCCTTGCCCTTACAAACTTCTTGGTTCACTCCACAACACGAAGTAGGAGGCTCCCAAGCGACACCTAACCAATCTAGGAGGCACCACCCTCCAAAAGGTAATAGGATCGGTAATGATGATGGACTCCTTGCTCTTGTGCTTCAAGATGATAGATTCCTAAACACACAATTTCTCTCTCACAGGTTTGGCTTGGTAGAATAGATAGGATTGGTGGAAATCAACTTGGGGAGGCTAGAAATCAAGAACCGTATGATTGGAGTGGAAGATCTTTACCTCAACACAAGGGTAGGTGGTTCTCTCTCAGAAAATCTGATAGGATAGGTATGGAATAGTTCTGAGTGCTTCTATGTTGAGTGAGTGGTGGTGAAGGGGTATATATAGGCATCCCCAGAAATCCAACCGTTACACACAAAATGACCAACTCGGTGACACCAGTGTGTGAATCTCGGTGGTACCGAAGTGACCAAAAGGTGGCAACTTTTGAATCTCAGTAAAGCCGATATAGGAAACTCGGTTGCACCAATAAGGTGACCAACGGTCAGATTTCCAATCTCGATGATGCCGATCCAACATTCTCGGTGGGACCAAAAATGTGAATTTGCGTAACAGAAAGTTGGCAACCTAAACTTGGTGGCACCGGTATGGAATCGGTTGCACCGAAGTGGCTAGGGTTTGGCTGAATCTGTCTAGGTTCTAGAATCGGTGGCACCGAAGTGGGATAGTTGTTTGCATCGATTTTGAGTGTTGGGTATAGAAGAGACTTGGGTGGGAGAGTTTTGTGGATGTTTTTGGCGACTATCACATGTGCACGTTTGAGCATATTGTTCACCAACAACACCTTACGCCCTTTTAATAATATTGGCTTTCCTATGGACTCGAAGTGATTTCTCACAAATATAAAATGTAGAGTCCTCTTGCTTGAAGCTTGGCCAACCTATTTCCTTGCATCTTGGGGTTTATCCACAATCTCCTTTTGCCCATCCTCTCATTGAACATTTCCTGAAATATACTTAGTGGAAACATTAGTTCAATGACTTATATGTTGTTACTAATTACCAAAACCACCAAGGGAGCAAATGTGCTTTCACCTGGTGGGTGGTTCCGACCTCGTGGCTCTTCTGGCCCTCCCATGAAGCGTCTAGCGCCTCTTTTGTTCCAAAAAATTGCCAAAAAGTTTCGGGCGATTTCGAGAACTTCCATTTTTGCACAAAAACAACACCACTGTTGTTCTGCTGAAAAGAACATCAGCCCGGGTTAGTTCTAAATAAATCATATAAATTGCATCAAAACCATATAAAAGTATTGTAAACATAGGTGAATATGGCATGAATACTTCATAAATTATCGATACGTTAAAGACGTATCAGCATCCCCAAGCTTAATTCCTACTCGTCCTCAAGTAGGTAAATGATAAAAGAAATAATTTATGAAGTGTGAATGCTAGCATAGTGAAGTTTGGTCAATGATTATTTCAATCACTTTTGCTAGCATCATAACATCTACTCTTTGTCATAAAACTCATCATGATAAAGTAGCAACCAATTCACATGTTATGGTTCAAACAATGAATTCTCTTGAAACTTAACAACCTATGTTCTTAGTCATCGAACAATTGCAATTCAACTTATTCTCAACAAAGTCTAAGTAAAAGCTCCACATACTCAATGATCATATAGTATTGTATGATTGCTAGTACTCAAAGCATAATTTTAGAATAAATGGCATCCATCAAACTCAGAGAAAGATAGGGGCTTAATGTTTCACCTCCCAACATACTTATCATGAAAATAATTGCCAACAATAATAAGTCATGATCAAATATATTTGACTAGACATATGTGCCTAGATCTTTCTCTAGGACATGATGCTTGCCAACTAGAGAATAATTGAGGTTGAAATGAGAATGCATTCTATTGACTCTTGCATAAAAGTAAATACTGAAAGGTAAAACATAAGCCCTTCACAGAGGGAACCAGAGGTTGTCATGCACTTTTTTGTTTTCTATGCACAATCCCTTAATGCAAAAGAACGTCATGTTATATTGCCCTTATGATAGCAACCTTTATTGTGCAGTCCGTCACTTTTATTACTTTGCCATTACAAGTCCGCACAACTCTCAATTTTCTCTTACACTATATGGTCAAACACATTTATAAGCCATTTTTATTGCCTTTTTGCACCGATGACAACTTACTTGAAGGATATTATTCAATCCATAGGTAGGTATGGTGGATACTCATGGCAAGAAACTAGGTTTAAGGGGTCTTGATGCACAAGTAGTATCTCTACTTAGTATGAACTTTTTGGTTAGCAAAAGATCCTAAGCAAACACCACATGTTGGAGGATGCATAACAATATAACTTCTATGAAAATATACACAACCATAACTCATTACGTTGTCTTCCTTGTCCAACTTCAAATAATTTTCTCAAATTTGAAAATAATTAATGGGTATTCACAATCATAGAAGATGTCCAAGATAATATATTTGTATGTGAAAGCTCTCTTCCTTATACTAATCATCCACAAATTGCTTGTATGACCAATATTGTGATTGTCAAGCTTCAAAAGATTTCACTTTCTAAACCCAATGTGAAGCTACTACTAGGCATGATATGAACATATAATTTCAACTTCATGGTATTCAAGTCATTCAACAATTTACTCATAGGATATAACTGAAGCTCAAGAGTAAACATCAAACTACTCTTCAAAAGATATAAGTGAAGATTAATGAGTAGGTAAACAATCAAGTAACTATGTGAGGAGTCTCTCTAAATAAAGACTTTCAGATATGAGTATTTTATTAAACAACAAGCAAAATAAAAATAGCACACAAAGAATAGCACATATCATGCGGACAAATAAAATTTTTGGCTTAACATAGGCTAACCGATATTTGTTTGATGGAGAGAGGTGGTATGCGTAGACTCCCCAAGCTTAGATGCTTGAGACTTTTTAAATATTTACTTGGGTGCCTTGGGAATCCCCAATATTGAGCTTTTGTATCTTGTTCAATCCTCTCATATCATGGTTTCACCTATTCTCAAAAACTTCATCCAGAAAAAACTTGAAAAGAATTCGTGAGATAGGTTAGTACACATAAAAACAAATCAACACTTCATGTACTGCCAATACAAGTTGCACAATAATTTGAAAACATCACCAACTGTTTACTATCATTTCGACAATTTATATCTACGAATATTGGCTATGGAAACTATAGGATAAGTAGATAACAAAACTATGATAGAAATTTGTCCAAACAAAACAGTCAGTAGAAATATATTAAAACAGTGCACTTGTGTAACTCAAAAAAATATAAAACTTTAGGAAGTGCTAAAGAATTTATATGAAGACACTGTGTCAAAATTTCAAAAACTTTTCACGTACCAGAAAAATATTAAAATTAAAACACTATAGATAAAGTTTCTGTTTTTACACAACACACATCAAACACTTCGCTTGGATCGTAATTATATTTTGTTATCATATTTTATATGTTATTTATAATATATTTTTTAAATTAAAAGTTCCAAGAATTGCCTTAGGATGCTTGCATTGCATATTTTGCTTGTATAGCAAAATATTCAAGCGAAGAACATATTATGTGATGAATAAAAATATAGCTCCAAGTAAGATGGTACCGATAATCTTGAAGACGCAAGAGGGGATGCCTTCCGGAGCATCGCCAAGCTTAGATGCTTGAATATTCCTTGGATATTAACTTGGGGTGCCTTGGTAATACCTAATCTTAGGTCCTTTATTCTCCTTGTTCACCTCATATCGATATCTCACCCAAAACTTGAAAACTTCAATCGCACAAAACTTAACGAAACTTCGTGAGATGGGTTAGTATAGTAAATATAGATCATTCACTTAGATGCTGTAAAGACAAGATTATAATTGTTCTCACATAATAACTACTGTATTCTACCATTCACGCAATTTATATCACTGAATATAAGCTATGGGAACACTAAATCAAGCGAACTATGCATGCAAAAATAGAATCTTTCAAAATAGAATAGTCTATGAAGTTCTGAAATATGACCAGACTTCTCTGTCTCTAAAAATTCTGAAACATTAGGACAACCAGAAGAATTTGTATTTCAAGACTGTGTAAATGTTTCAGATCATTATCATGTACCAGTAAAAACAAAAATTCCTGTACTGGAGTGAAAAGTTTTTGTCTTGGTTCAACATCAATTCTACTCATCTTGTGAGTTATCCCAAAGGCTTTACTTAGCACTTTATTGAAATGAAAGACACAAAACATGATTAATGCAGTATATTAATCATGTTATCACACAAAAATAGAAAGTAAAAGTGTTTGGTTATCTCCCAACAAGCTCTTCTCTTTAATACCTTTTAGCTAGGCATGATGATTTCAATGATGCTGACATAAAAAGTAGTAATTGAAACATGCAAGAGAGCATCATGGATCACATGGAAAGAAAATTTAAGTCTAACACACTTCCTATGCATAGGTATTTTGTGATAAAATAATATTTGGGAGCAAGAATCAACTAGCATAGGAAGGCCAAACAAGCATAACTACAAAACTTTGAACACATAGAGACAAAACTTGATATTATTGCAATTCCTACAAGCATATGTTCCTCCCTCATAATAATTTTAGTAGCATCATGAAGGAATTAAACAATATAACTATCACATAAAGCATTATTTTCATGATGCACAAGCATAGAATATTTTTTACTCTCCACATAAGCATATTTCTTCTCATTCATAATAGTGGGAGCAAACTCAACGAAATAACTATCATGAGGTACTTGATTGACATAACCAGTTTGAATATTAAAATCATGATAACAAGTTTCATGGTTGCCATCACTCTTTATATCATAGATGTCATCACAATAATCATCATAGATAGGAGGCATTCTATCATCATAATAGTTTTGCTCGTCAAAACTTGGGGCACTAAAAATATCATCTTCATCAAACATAGCATCCCCAAGCTTGTGGCTTTGCATATCATTAGCATCATGGATATTTAGAAAATTCATACTAACAATATTTCTATCATGCTCATCATTCAATGAATTCTCATTAAGTATTTTCATAAATTATTCCTCTACCAATTGAGCACAATTTTCTGAACCATCATTTTCACGAAAGACATTAAAATGACGAAACAATTGATGCAACCTAAACTCCATTTTTAGTTTCCTTTTATAAAACCTAAGTAGCAAAAAAAGTAAACTAAAAGACTTAATTGTAGATCTAAAGATATACCTTCGAGCACTCACCTCCCCGGCAACGGCATGAGAAATTTTTTTGATGTCTACTACACAACTTTATTTTTGTAGACTCGTGTTGGGGCTCCAAGCGGAGAGTTTTGTAGGACAGTAGTAATTTCCCTCAAGTGGATGACCTAAGGTTTATCAAACTGTGGGAGGTGTAGGATGAAGATGGTCTCTCTTAAACAACCCTGCAATCAAATACAAGCAATGTCTTGTGCCCCCAACAACCAAATACAATGGCAAATTGTATAGGCACACTAGTTCGGCAAAGAGTTGCTGATACATGTGCAATATGGATGATAGATATAGGTTTTTGTAATCTGAAAATATAAAAACAGCAAGGTAGCAAGTGTAAAACAGCAAGCAAAACGGTATTGCAATGCTTGAAAACAAGGCCTAGGGTCCATGCTTTCGCTAGTGCAATCTCTCCACAATGCTAATATAATTGGATCACATAACCATCCCTCAATGTGCAACGAAGAATCACTCCAAAGTTCTTATCTAGCGGAGAACATAAGAAGAAATTGTTTGTAGGGTATGAAACCACCTTAAAGTTATCCTTTCCGATCAATCTATCCAGGAGTTTGTACTAAAATAACACCAAGTTATCCTTTCCGATCGATCTATCTAAGAGTTCGTACTAAAATAACACCATATGATACACATCAACCAACTCTAATGTCACCTAGATACTCCAATGTCACCACAAGTATCCATGAGTTAATTATACGATACACATCAAACAATTTCAGATTCATAATACTCAATCCAACACAAAGAACCTCAAATAGTGCCCCAAGATTTCTTTTGAGCAACACTATATGGATCCTTGCTTTTACTTTTTCTATCTTTAAAGTCTTGCAAAACTTGGCAGCCTTAGGCTGAGACCTTTGTCTCAAATGGTTTTGTTTTCCATGAGAAATGGAGTCGGGGAGGTTGTCTCCTTGTTCATCTAGAGAAAAGTTTAGAGGAGTTTACTTTCCTAATGGCCCACCATTATTCTATTCCAAAGGATAATGTATATTTGACTCGAGCTTTTGAGATAATATCCACATATTTTATGCAATCAATCATTTTTGGGAGCCTAGCATGGATGAGAACAATATTTGAGAATATACAAATGAGAATTGTTTTTTCACAAGAAAATGCAAGCATCCCCTCTCTTTACTCACCAAGATAAGTACTCCCTCTGATCCAAATTAATTGGCATTGATTTATTACAACTTTTTACTAAAATTATAATAAAACAAATTCAATTAATATGGATGAAAGGGAGTATCATCTTCATCTAAAGAAGGAACAATATCGTCTTCACTATCATAATAATATCTACTGCATCTGTTTCTGGATATAAATATTTTTAGAGATTCCACTACAAACTACATATGGAGAAAAATGGGTGGATCTACACTCTAAATTATATATATATGTCATGGTTTTGTCACGACAGATGTCCAAAGACTTAGGTTCGAGGCCATTGCTAAGACGGTGGAATCAAAGGGGTTGGTTGGGACGAAAGACATGGATTTACCCAGGTTCGGCCCCTCGAGATGAGGTAAAGCCTATGTCATGCTTTGTGTGTATTGATTGGGGTATAGATTACAAGGGAGCGTATTCGCTTGACCTAGCTCTCGATCGATTGGTTTCTGTCTAAGCCGTCCCCGGGTCTCGCCTTTATATAGGAGGTCAAGACCATAGGTTACAAAAATCTCATACCGACTCTCACAATGTGTCTGACTCTATCTCTAAGCTGTCTTGCCGACTCTGGCAGGCTATCTCCGAGCAGCTTATGTGTACGGGTCTTGCGTCTTCTTCCTGACTCTGGGCCTCCGTCTCAGCCCATCTGGTGAGGCGCTGTGCAACCCAATCTTCCTCTCTAGCCCATAAGTTAACGAGCCGCCGGGTATGACCCGTCCCCTCCTGGGCGAGTCTTACCACGGGGTTATCTCCCCAACATTAGGCCCCAAATTGATTTGAGCTTACTCATGTCAATCCACTTTTTATGAAGCGGCGAGTCTCACACCCTTGTCACCTGAAAGGGAAAACACATAACCCATCATGAAATCACCTTCATAAATGTCGAAAAGATTCCGTGACATGTGTCGTAGATCCTCTCATTAAACGGTCGGCCCGAAAATCGAGGCGTCCATCTTGATCGGTCAACATTTCTTTTCTTGATTCCCGCACGCCCGTTTGATCTTCCACCCCCTTAAATAGGGCCACGAAGGGGTCTTTTCATTTTCTCCGCTACCACTACTCTTCTTCTTCCTCTCGACGCTAGCGCTCCTGAGCTCCGTCGCGCCGGTGGAGTCCCGTTTCCGTCGACGAACTTGGCCGCTGCATCAACCTGAACACTTCCAGACTCTCGCCCGCGTCCTCCGCATACTTAAGGTATGTTCTTCGTCCTCTTTCAGATCTGTAACTTCCCACTTGAATCCTGTTGAGTTCATCGGACTCCATTAGCATGCCTGTTCATCATTATAATGTCAATTGATGAGTAGCTCCTTAAATCTTGTGGTATTGTTTAATCCACCACGGTCGTCCATGCAAAGTTTAACGATGTTTATCTTAGATCCATATACTGCTCCCCCGCTTGCGCGAACTGCCTGTTCTCCCTAAGCCCCTATTTGGGTTAGAATATATTTGATTTTGCCTTGCCTCTAGATCTTCTAGTCTCAGCATAATATGTAAAACCTGTTTGTATGTCCTTAGAAATTTTTGCATCATGACCTTGTTCACTTAACCCGCCATCAAACCTCTGGCTCGTCCGATAAACTGTACTAGCGGCTTAACGCCATAGTGTTTAATTTCATCAGTCGTCTTGGTTGTCTAGCCACTTTTTGACCCACCGCGTACTACCCCCTTTCACAACCTTGACTCGCCATCATATCTCGAGCGTCTTCTTCCTATGACTAGGTCGGCTCTGGAGTCACCGAATAGTTCCTACAGGATTTTGTAGAGGTAAGAACATTGCCGGCTCAGAACATCATTCATTGGCGGGTTCTGGGGCTAGAGAAGAGACCCATCTCGCAAGAGGGTGAAGTTGTTATCTTCGCCAACCATCTTATGCATGATTTCAGCCCGCCCGGAAATAAGTTCTTCCGAGACTTCCTCCATTTCTTTAAATTGCATCCTCAAGACATTGCCCCGAACTCTGTCTCCAACCTGTGCAACTTTCAAGTCTTGTGTGAGGTTTACCTGCAAGAAGAGCCGTTTGTCGATCTATTATGTGACTTTTTCTATGTCAACCGCCAAACGAAAGTGGCAGCCGGCCCAAGCTTGGAGCTCGGTGGAGTCACCATCCAAAGAAGAAGAGATCTGGTTTACCCGTCTATTCAAATGCCAAGCCATCCCAAAGACTGGAACAAAACTTGGTTCTATTGCAGAGACACATCTCCAGAGGGTGAAAAAACCCTGCCGAGTTATCGTCCTACCCGGCTTTGTACTTCTACTAGGCTTCCAAACCGGATGTCAGCCGCGGAATGAGCGAAGTATGCTCTGGCTTTCACCAAAATCAAAGCACTTCTCGCGAACGGGCTGACGGGAGTGGACTTAACCCGCTGTTGGATCTCATGGAAGGTCTTACCATTGAGCCGACATGACCGGCTTATGTGTGAATACACAGGCGATGCAAATGATCCTCTCTGCTTCAACCACACACCCTTGACAGAAGAGAAATCACCTCTGCTATCAAGGGACTTGCGAATCCCAAGAAGCTTGTCGTTCAGTCGGGTTAAAACCTTTCTGTGCCACAAACCCGGCTCTAGACGTAAGGGTGGCTTTCAAATTTACTTTCTCTCTGTCTTGATTATACACACACACACACAAACACATATATATATATATAGAAATCTTAACTTCTCTTGGAGGCTTTCGCTTACAGGCTAACTCCAGCTTTTGGAAGAAACAATATACTCCTCCAATGAAGAAGAAGTCTCAGGCGGGTAACACCCACGGACGCAAATCAAAAACGTCGGCTCAAAACCTTCTTGAACTTGACGATTCAGAGGTAGAATATGGTCCCCTTGGTCTTCCTTTTATACAACTTACTGACAATGAATGTACACAGGAGGAGACAGAGACAAGCCATGCCAACGCCCCTGAGGTAACTTATCTTTCTTCCGACTCAGAAATCTTCCCACAAGCGAAGATACGGTGGGTCGTCTGAAAAGTTCCTTTTTCATATCCTCTCGCTTATTTAGATCCCGAATTTTCCTTGAAAAAACAACAACACAACTCTCGGTGTTAGACTCGGAGCACCGGCTCTGGGGACCTCATGACTGGCTTACCTAATGCCCTAGCGCCATGGAAACGTCCCGCCGAGGTACATATTAGGAGCCCAATATCTGTCTTATATTTCCATAATGCTGCCTTACTATTATGGCCAACTGTCTTAACTTGTAGGAATCACCTCCTTCTTCTGGCGACTCAACTGCCTCTAAACTTCCTCCCATGAAGGTCAATCCAGAGTATGTCTTCACCTCTGTCGTGTGTACATTACTTGTATTACTTTTGCACTGTGTTGATTCTTTTCACTTTCAGGGCACAAGCCAAACGTAGGAAAGCAGGCGGGTCTACCGTGGCTCCAACCGTTCAACAACCAGATCCTGTTGAGCCGTCCCTCTCTCCTGCTAAACCTTTTGAGGCTAACAAAGAAATACCTAAGCAATCTCCCACGCCCTTAGAGTTGGAGGGTCATCATTCGCGGCTCCCAATAGTCTAGCGGCTAACCCTAAGCCTCCCAATCCTACTGTTGAAGACTCATCTCTCCCCGACGTTACCATCACTGGGACGTGTTATCAATCTCCCACACACCATACTCTGACAAGGCATTCCAGAAAAATTGCTACTTGCTCTCCCGAGACGCTTGACTTCGAATTCCCTATCTTGGCGAAGATGACTGTAGATGACTTACACGCTGTCTATCTGAACCGCCTGTCTGCCAGTCACAACATGGATAGCAAGCTTGTTTGCTTGATGAAGAAAAAATATGAGGTATGTTTCATCTTCTATCTTTCTCTTATACCCATACATAGCCCCCAAGAACCGGGTCAATATTGCAAATAATAGACCGGGTCTTCCAAAAATTCAATCATATTATATAGAGCCTAACCTCTGACCCCCTAGTTAAATTGCATATAAGCCGATAGTTCATACTAATTCATAGATCCAACTGTAGCCCCCCAAGTCCGGAGCATTATGATAATGATGAGCCGGATCTTGCATATTTGAAAAGCTCACCGTGTGTAGCCCCCAAGTTCGGTTCATTATGCTAGTGATGAGCCAAAACTTCATCGCAGATTTGTAGAATGAAAACACAGACATTAGCCCCCAAGTGCCAAGTATATTGCTTGCAATGTGCTTGGGACTTGTAAGAATAATTCCATCCTGGCGACATAACATTGATAATCTTTCACTTGTGAAATGCAAGAGGCATTCGATACTGCTAAGTCTGTGCGGGCCATCTTAAGGGAAGGCCTAATAACTCAACAGACTGCCCGAGCCATAACAGAAGAGAAGTTACGGGTGGCTATTGAAAATCTTGAGAAACTCCAAGCTGAGTTTACTGCATATAAAAAGACTGCCGAAACTAAGCAATCCGCCCTGGTGAAGCGTGCGCGCGATACAGAGGAACAGCTCGATCTTGCATTGGTGGAACTGAAGACTCTCAAGGATCATATCTCCAAGATGACTACCGCTATCTTTGGTAAGTACATACGTCTTAAAGAATACTTTCATGAAATAAATACCCGCCAGGAGGCTTACACCTTCGACCTTTTCTTGCAGGCGAAAGGAGCCGCCAGCTATCCTCTAATAGTCTGATGAAGTTGAAAGCAGTCTATACTTTGATGGAGCAACTCTACAGTGGGGTCCTTTGCACCATAAGGGCCATCATAACAGCTAAATACGTCCCCAAATTTATGAATGGCGTCATAGAAACCTTGTCCACCTCGCCCAAGCACGTGGATGAAATAAGGCGATCAGCCGCCAGGAGAGGGGCCATAGTTGCACTAGGCTGGTCCCTGGCCTTTGCTCCGGAGTTAACCGCTGAAGAGATGATGAACAGCTTCCCTTCCAAGAAGGACGTCGGCTAAGATTTCACCAAAGTAGATTATGCCAAGTGCGTTAAGGCCTCCAGGCGGCTTGCCTCCATACTGGTTGATGAAACAGACCTAGTTCCTTACCAGGCGGCTTATGACGAGAACAAGCAATGGTTGCGCTACCCGACCTTTGAAGCCAGAGACTTAGTACATGCACGTCGTAAGCCGCTCTTCGCCCCTGACATTGATCTGACTCCACTTTTCTATGATGCACAATTCAAAGCCTTACTAAACTGCAACTGGGATGTGGATCATCTTCAGATCGAAGAGCCTGAAGACCCGGCGCAGGATGACCCGTCGGCCAGTTAAACTCTTTGTTCCCAACTAATTGTAACCCGGCCAGTTGAGCCAAAAAATTGTAAGTCCTTCGTCTTTTGAGCTCTCGGAGAGACTTGTAATATATCTTGCAATCTTCTTATGTCTTAACAGCGACTCAACTTTAGAGATAAAGCCTGCAAAAACCAAACAAAATACTCTGCAATGTTTGCCTGGGCAGCTTTAGAAAAGCATAACCTGGAGATCTTAATATAGCCTTGCTTCATCTTTCACAATCTTGCTCTGGCCCGACTTGCAATGTATGATGCAGCCATGATGCAATGTATGATGCAATATGTATATGATGCAATATGCGATGTAATATGTATGATGCAATATGTGATGTAATGCATGATGATCTTGCTCTCCCCTTGTTTTTTGTTTTTCGAAAACTCATTTACTGGCCCTTTTGGGGTGTATTGTTGCTTTGAACCGCCTAACAGTGCAGGGTCTCTAATGAGAGTGACCACCAATCTTGCACGGCTCGGGGTCTCTAGGCTAGATTAATTGTTAAGGGCGCAACATACCAAAATTTGCAACGGGGTGAGTGCCCCTAGGCCCATAGGCTACTTCTCATGTGACATAAACTCGTCGTTTGAACCTTAAGCAACGTCACTTGTTAAGAGTACGATGGGACACTTGGCGGAGAGTATGTAGCAGATGAGAGAGTTTACCTCGCCACTGTATGAGGCCCTTGCAGGGGGTGAGTTGATAGCCCGCTGCACCTGTGGACGAGTAGAGCTACATATAGGCAGGTATAACCTAGTCTTACAACGATTGAAAAGCCAACCAAGAGTGGGGGGCGATCTTCAACCACTCCAGAACTTGCTATGGGTCTACGTCCTGTCTTGCATCATGGCACCTATGTTTGAATGGCTCGCACCATGGTGGCTCATCCTCTTTGGCATCCATGGCACCCATGTTTGAACGCCTCGCATCATGGCGGCTCGTCCTCTTGAGCGACTTAAGTCTTTCACCCGTAAGGTAGGGTGCCCATGTTTGAATGGCTCGCAACGTGGCGGCTCATCCTCTTGAGTGACCTTGAATCTTTTGCCAATAATACGGTGCACCCATGTTTGAACAGCTTTCAACGTGGCGGCCCATCCTCTTGAGTGATCTTAAATTTTCATCAATAAGGTGGTGCACCCATGTTTGAACGGCTCGCAACGTGGCGGCTCATCCTCTTGGGTGACCTTAAATATTTCGTCAATAAGACGGTGCACCCATGTTTGAACGGCTCGCAACGTGGTGGCTCGTCCTCTTGAGCTACCTTAAGCCTTTCGCCATCTTGCATGCCACCATCGCGTGGGCTGCCGATTTGTAAGCCGTCATCTTGCAGACCACCATCTTGTAAGTTGTCGCACAATGGTGCCATTTTGGCTGAAGAGCCGGTCAAAAAAGGTGAGCAAGCTAAACCCGGTGGGTTGGAAGCCCCCAAGTGACCATGTAGATGTGTTCATCTTTGCACAAATTTGTAATGCAAAAGAGAAAAACGGCAAAGGCCCCATATTGTAGGGATGCCAACTTTATTACATTAGAAGTATAAATACAATGAAATATGTATGTACAAAGATAAGAGTCGATGACTCGAGTATAGTAAGGTCGTAGATGAACGATGTTCCACGACCGGTGAGTTCCCTGCCCGGAGGTACGTGACTCGTCTCGCACGTCGATGAGATAATAAGACCCATCGTTCAGATTCCTGCTAACCACGAAAGGTCCTTCCCATGGGGGTGATAACTTGTGCACATCTGTCTGATCTTGAATCAAACATAACACCAAGTTGCCTTCTTGGAACGCCCGGGTCAAGACCCTGCGGCTATGGTAGCAACGCATGTCCTGTTGATAAATCGCCGATCGAGCTGCTGCAAGATCGCATGCTTCATCTAGAGCATCCAATGCATCTTGACACGCCACCTCATTGTCAGCTTCCACATAAGCCGCCACCCGTGGTGAATCATGACGTATGTCGCTTGGTAACACGGCCTCCACACCGTAAACCATGAAAAAGGGGGTGTAACCCATCGACCTGTTAGGCGTAGTATTGATGCTCGAAAGGATGGACGACAACTCCTCAACCCAACAACCCGACGTTCTCTGTAAAGGAACCATAAGCCAGGGCTTGATACCTCTCAAGACTTCTTGATTGGCCCGCTTTGCCTGACCATTGGACTGTGGATGAGCAACAGTTGAAACATCAAGCCGGATGTGCTCGCTTTCGCAGAACACCTTCATAGCCCCCTTGGACAAATTTGTGCCGTTATTTGTGATGATGCTATGAGGGTATCCAAATTGATAGATCAATTTTTTGACAAACTGAACCACCGTGGCTGCATCACACTTACTGACCCGCTCAGCCTCTACCCACTTAGTGAATTTGTCCACAACCACCAAGAGGTGGGTCTTCTTATCCTAAGACCGTTTGAAAGGTCCAACCATGTCAAGCCCCCATACTGCAAACGGCCAAGTGATTGGTATCATGCGCAACTCCTGAGCCGGCACGTGAGCACGTCTTCCAAATTTCTGACACCCGTCACACTTCTCGACCAGATCCTCCGCATCCTTATGAGCCGTCAACCGGAAGAAACCATGTCAGAAAGCCTTAGCCACCAAAGACTTTGACCCGACGTGATGTCCGCAATCGCCAGCATGTATTTCATATAAGATTTCCTTGCCTTCCTCCGGTGAGACACAATGCTGGAAGACGCCGGTGACGCTGCACTTGTGCAACTCCCCTCTAATGATGGTCATTGACTTAGAACGCCTCATGATTTGCCGTGCCAGAGTCTCATCTTCAAGCAACTCGCCCTGGATCAGGTATGCCACGTATGGCAACGTCCAGTCCGGAATAACATGTAGAGCCGCCACTAGCTACCCCTCCGGGTCAGGTATAGCCAGATCCTCCTCTAAAGGTAGCTTAACAGACGGGCAATAAAGCACGTCCAAGAAAATGTTAGGCGGCACCGGCTTATGCTGAGAGCCCAGTCTTGACAATGCATCCGCCACTTCGTTCTTACGACGATCAATATGATCCACCAGATAACCCTTGAAATGACCAGCGATGATATCTACCTCCTGCCGATACGCCGCCATCCACGGGTCCTTGAAATCCCACGTGCCTAACACCTGTTGTGCCACAAGATCTGAGTCGCCAAGACACCTAACCCGGCTCAGGTTCATATCTTTGGCCATGCAAAGTCCATGAAGCAAAGCTTCGTACTCAACTGCATTGTTCGTGCAAGGAAACATCAGCCTTAAAACATAACAAAACTTATCACCTTTGGGGGAAGTTAAGACAACTCCAGCCCCCGAGCCCTCCAACTGTCTAGATCCGTCAAAGTGAATCGTCCAATACGTGTTGTCCGGCTTTTCCTCCGGCGACTGACACTCCGTCCAGTCATTTATGAAATCCACCAATGCCAGAGACTTCACGGCCGTGTGAGGTGCATACTTCAAATTGAGAGGCCCAAGCTCCAACGCCCACTTATCAATTCTACCAGTGGCTTCCTGATTCTGTATTATATCTCCCAAGGGAGCAGAGCTAACCACCGTGATCTGATGTCCAAGGAAATAATTCTTTAACTTGCGATTTGCCATGAACACCCCGTATATTAGCTTCTGCCAGTGTGGGTGTCTTTGCTTTGACTCTATAAGCACCTCACTGACATAATAAACTGGCCTCTAAACCGGGTACTCTTTCCCTTCCTCCTTGCGCTCTACCACAATCGCAGCACTGGCCGCCCTATTGTTAGCCACCACATAAAGGAGCAAGGGTTCCTTCTCAGCCGGAGCGGCTAAAATAGACGGCTCAACCAACTAATTTTTAAGCGCTTCAAGAGCTTCGTCTGTAGGCTTACTCCAAACAAAGTCATCCGTCTTCTTCATCATCTGGTACAGAGGAATGGCCTTCTCCCCTAGGCGGCTGATGAAGTGGTCGAAATCGGCAATATGACCCGCCAAGCGCTGCACATCATTGACGCTCACTGGCTTAGCTAGTGACGTGATAGCCTTTTTCTTGTCCGGGTTGGCTTCAATACCTCGTTCTGAAACCAAGAAACCTGGAAGTTTACCTGCAGGAACTCCAAAAACACATTTCGCCAGGTTAAGCATCATCTTATAGACCCGTAAGTTATCAAATGTTTCCTTCAGGTCATCTAGCAACGTCTCCTTCTTCCTTCACTTAACCACAATATCCTCCACAGAAGCACGGACATTGCGCCCAATCTGACCGTGAAGGCAATTCTGCACGCAACGTTGGTAAGTTGCCTACGCACTTTTGAGCCCACACGGCATGGACACATAGCAGAAAGATCCAAAACGTGTTATAAATGAGGTCTTATCTTGGTCTTAAACTGCCATCTTGATCTGATGATAGCCTAAATAGGTGTCCAGGAAACATAAACTCTCAAAACCCGTCGTTGCATCAATAATCTGGTCGATACGAGGGAGAGCAAACGGGTCAACTAGACAAGCCTTGTTAAGATCCGTGTAATCTATACAAATACGCCACGTGTCGTTCTTCTTGAGCACCAACACAGGATTGGCTAACCACTCCGGGTGAAATACCTCCACGATGAACCCTGCTGCCAAGAGCCGGGCAACCTCTTCTCCAATTGCTTTACGCGGCTCCTCGTTGACACGATGGAGGAATTGCTTAATTGGCTTAAACTTAGAATCCACATTAAGGGGAACTCTCTCGGTACACCCGGCATGTCAGATGGCTTCCATGAAAAGATGTCCCGTTTCTCACGTATGAATTCGATGAGCGCACTTTCCTATGCCGGGTCCATGTTAGCCCCGATAGTGAACTGCTTGGATGAGTCGCCCGAAGTAAAATCCACCAGCTTTGTGTCATCGGCCACAAACTTCAAGGGTGGCTTAGACTCTGTACTGGGTTTCTTCAATGGAGTCATATCTACCGGGTCAACGTTATCCTTGTAAAACTTAAGCTCCGCCTCTACACAGCTTGACTCTGCATAAGCCGCATCTCCTTCCTCGCATTCGATGGCTACCTTCCGATCACCATGGACCATGATTGTTCCGTTGAGAGCCGGTATCTTGAGCTGCAGATAGACATAACACGGCCTGACCATAAACTTTGCGAAAGCTGGTCGGCCAAACAGAGCATGATACGGGCTCTTAATCTTCACCACCTCAAACCACAAAGTCTCCACCTTGTAGTTATACTCATCTCCAAACGCCACTTCCAAGGCAATCTTCCCTACCGGGTAGGCCGACTTGCCTGGCACCACCCCATGAAAAATGATCGATGATGGCTTAACAGCCTTGTCAGTTAATTCCATTCGCTGGAAGGTGACGTAGTATAGGATATTGATACTGCTACCACCGTCCATGAGCACTTTTGTGAACTTGTACCCTTGAACCTGAGGAGCGACCACCAGAGCTAAATGACCCAGATTGTCGACCTGTGGTAGGTGATCCTCCCGGCTCCACGTAATCGGGTACTCTGGCCATTTTAAGTATCGCGGGAGAGCCGGAGTGGCCGCATTGACTGCCCTCTTGTGTAGCTTCTGATCCCGCTTGTCCAGGCTCATAGTAAAGACATGATACTATCCCCCACTAAGCTATTTCAGGTTGCTCTGATATCCTGAGTGGTTATTTTGTTGCTGACCACCATTGCTCTGCTGATGATGATTTCCTTGATTTCATCGATTCTGATTGTTTTGGCCTTGATGACCTGAACCTGACCCGCGAGCACCGAAGTCGGCTCCTAAGCCGCCTGAACCTGACCTGCCTGACGGTCCGTTACCATTGTTATGATTTTGACGAAGGCTTTGCTCCCGAAATTGGCGCATAACGTTGCATTCCTTCCAAGTGTGGGTGGCTTCCCTATCCGGCCGGCTGTGTGCCAGGCAAGGACTGTTTAGTGCCTCTTCCAAGGTGTAAGGCACAGGTGCCCTATTCCTGTTGAACGGTGGTCTAAAGTTCCTGTTGCCTCTAGGGCGGCTGTTCTCGGCTAGCTCTGCATTGGTGTTCGCCACAAACTCCGACCCGCCATCTGGGTTCTTCCGCTTGCCTTGGCTACCAGTCCTAGCACCTCCCTGCTGGTTCTTACCATTGCCGCCCTTATTATTCAGAACTGACTTCTCATCATCGAAGTATGGGTCTTTGGTAGTATCTGAATCTGCATATTTGGTGAGAGCCATCATGAGCTCACCCTTATCCTGACAAGAGCGCTCCAACCGCCCGAGCTTCTGTTTCAGGGACACAAAATGACAGTTCCTTTCCAAAATCAGAACCGCCTGGGACGCTGAAATATTCTCAGACGAGTGGATCACCATCGAGACCTGCCACACCCAATGATGGGCCGACTCACCTTCCTGCTGCACACAAAGATCCAGATCTACAATCATCATTGGTTGCTTGCAGGTCCCCTTGAAATTCTTGATGAAACATGTTTTCAACTCGGCCCAAGACGTGATGGTATTGGGTGGCAACCCCTTTAACCAAGTGTGGGTGGTTCTTCCAACATCATGACGAAGTATTTCGCACAAACTGCCTCGCTGATGTCCAGCATCTCCATAGCAAGCTCATAGCTTTCGATCCAAGCCTCTGGGTGTAGATCTGCCGTGTAATTGGGCACCCTCCGCGCCCCTTTAAAGTCCTTATGAAAACGTGCACTCCTCAGATCCGCTGTGAGACACTACACACCAAATCCCTTGGAAGAAACGCTAACAGGTGTTGCTGGTACCAGCTCAGGGACCCCCGGGTAATCCATCACTTGTGTTGATCCTCGTTGAGCCCGGCCCCTATCCATATCCATCTCAGGCGGGTTGTTAATGGGCGGGTTTCGCCTCTGCTCACTGCTAGAGACTGCTAGCGACTCAATACGCTGGCTGTAGCTACGGCTATGAACCGGCATGGAGTGCACCCGGCTCCGGCTGTGTGTGTACCTCTCTTGCTGAGCCACCGCTGTCTACAAAAGGTTAATCGCATTCCTTGCCTCTTAGGCAAACGGCGTCCCTTCCCAAGGGGAGAGCATCAAGCTTGGCAGCCGCTGCTATCATATTTTCCACCGGATTAGAGTAATGGCCGGGTGGCGTCACAATGTGCCGCGACAAAGGTCTATTCCTCCGTGGCGGGTCTAACTGTTGTGGCACCTCTGCCACCCGGGTCACCATTGGCGGCGTACTTGGCCCGGCCCTAGGAGTACTGGAAAGATTTCGAGGCTGAATAGGTAGTCCGACTTGAGTCCTTCTACGATGAACCGCCTCTATCGCTGCTGATCCAGATCAAAACGGAGAGCCTTCGCCCTCAAACATTCCGACTCAGCATTCATCTGAGCCTACATTGCATTAATATCCTCCTGGGCCTGAGCCATTTGTTCCTTGATCTGGTTAATCTCGTCATTGCGCTCTGCCTGATTCTTGGCTATCACCTCCATGGCCATCAGAGTCGCTAGCTCCTCCATGAGCTCTAGTAAATCTTGAGCCAGCATATTAGGAGGCTCCACATCGGGGGGGCTCCAGCCGCCGCTCCGGAGGTCACACAGTTGGAAGCCGGCGTCGGGCCTGCCATGAACACGGCGGCTCGGCTCGGCGGGTCATAGGGCTCCGGAATACTGTCGCTATCGGCATAGCCCCATAACCCGCCATCATGAAGTTGATACATCGATTCCCCATCCTCGCTGGAAGATCCTACATCTGAGAAAGCCAAGGTCTCTCCCGACAAGGAATCCCCCCTGTCCTATGTAAAGCCGACGAAAACACTCTTCTGCCCAGTTGAACATGGGCGGGCGTCGCGCGCCGGGCCGGCTCGATGAGGTCGGTGCAGATGTTCGGCCCGGGTGTAGATCCATCCGGCCTGCCGATGAACACGTGCATCTTGCCAATGGGAACCCAATAGCCGTACTCGACTGAGCCAGGTTTAGGCCCGCATCCTGAATCATCGATGTAGAGTTTGCCGCGGGGACTCTTTGTCATAAAGCCGATGGCATATCCTTCGATCCCTGAGAGAAAACCCTTTGAGAACTCAACACCATGGCGTGCTAGCCCCATAGTGGGCGCCAACTGTCGTGGTTTTGTCAAAGCAGATGTCCGAAGACTTAGGTTCGCGGCCATCGCTAAGGCGGTGGACTCAAAGGGGTTGGTTGAGAGGAAAGACATGGATTATCTAGGTTCAGACCCTCGAGATGAGGTAAAGCCTATGTCCTGCTTTGTGTATATTGATTGGAGTATCGATTACAAGGGAGCGTATTCGCTTGACTTAGCTCTCGATCGATTGGTTTCTTTCTAAGCCGTCCTCGGGTCTCGCCTTTATATAGGAGGTCAAGACCACGGGTTACACAAATCTCATACCGACTCTCACAACGTGTTTGACTCTGTCTCTAAGCTGTCTTGCCGTCTCTAGCAGGTTGTATCCGGGCGGCTTATGCGCCCGGGTCTTGCGTCTTCTTCCTGACTCTGGGCCTCCGTCTCAGCCCATCTGGTGAACCGCCGTGCAGCCAAATCTTCCTCTCCATCACATAAGTTAACGAGCCGCCAGGTATGACCCGCCCCTCCTGGGCAGGTGTTACCATGGGGTTATATGCCCAACAATATACATTAGTATGTAGTCCCTAGCGAAACCTTTAAATAGACTTATATTTAATATCAAGTCAAAATCTTAATACATGGTATGATAACAATCTTCTTTCGTGCTCAAGAGGCCACGGTCCACTAATCCATTGAAGTCCATGACCTATGCTTCAGGATGAAACATGCATTTTCACTACTTAAAGAAAATTTCTTCATTGCATGGACATGTTACACTAAAGACATCATAGGAAATATCATTTTTGCATTACAATTTCTTTGCTTTGTGTATGTATAGTGATGGTTTATACTTCACTATTTTTAATATTAAACGGACGGTCCCTAATTTGTATCATTTTGTGGTTGGATGTTATGTTTGTGTTGTTATTATGGGCTTTTTATATGTCAATAGAAAAAGTTATGCCCACAATTGGGTGCCGATGTATCACATGGTGAAACACAATTTAACAACCTTCAAGTTGTTAGGCCAATAACACGAAGCAACAAAGTTTATAACGTAGCCCACATTGGTGCTAATGAGATCACTAACGAAGAGCTATATACTTAGGGCTGGGATAGACTTTTATTTAAACTACTTGAGGCATCTCTAACCAAATCCCTATCTAACCTCAAAACAAGATCCCTATATTTTAACCACACTACCCCTTCCCCCAACACCTCCTCAAATCTTAACTCCTTGAACGCGAAGAATTTTAAAAAGAATGGAGCTAATTCAACCCTCAAACTTAACTCTTCGAATAAACTAGACCCCATGTCAAGTCTCTCTCCCTTTTATTCCTTCTTCCTTCTTATTTACATGTGGTGAACTATGACTTCTAGGCATAGATTATGTCCAGGAGCTAGCTAGGGCCTAGGATAGATGACCCACAAAAGTATTTTGATAGAGACTATGTGAGCGTGACGTGTGTGCATGCAAGGACAAACTTGAGAAAGTCAGCAAAATTCGTCATCTAGGGGGGATGTTTTGGCTAATTCTATCTTTGAGTGTGCTCTTCCCCTTTTCATTCTCCTTTGACTCGATGGCATGGTCCAGAACACACGATACGCCAAAATCGTCAACAGTGTCAGTTGTCATGTAAGTGCTCCTCTATAAATGCTTTTATCTAGGTCGCCTTGTGTAGGTCGTTGTGGGTCTTTTGTTGCTCGCCCATGGTTGGGGATGGAGTGGAGGTGTTGTTGGAAATATGCCCAAGAGGCAATAATAAATTATTTATTATCATATTTCCTTGTTCATGATAATCGTTTATTATCCATGCTAGAATTGTATTGATCGGAAACTCAGATACATGTGTGGATACATAGACAACACCACGTCCCTAGTATGCCTCTGATGGACTAGATCGTTGATCAAAGATGGTTGAGGTTTCCTAGCCATCGACATGAGATGTCATTTGATAATGGGATCACATCATTCTCCCAAACTATAAACATAGCATATGATCGTATCAGTTTATTGCTATAGTTTTCTGCATGTCAAGTATCTATTCCTATGACCATGAGATCATGCAACTCACTGACACCAGAGGATTACCTTGTGTGTATCAAACATCGCAACATAACTGGGTGACTATAAAGGTTCTCTATAGGTATCTCCGAGGGTGTCTATTGGGTTGGCATGGATCAAGACTAGGATTTGTTACTCCGTATGGCGGAGAGGTATCTCAGGGCCCACTCGGTAATACAACATCACAATAACCTTGCAAGCAATGTGACTAAGTGTTAGTCACAGGATATTGTATTACGGAATGAGCAAAGAGACTTGCCGGTAACAAGGTTGAACTAGGTATCGAGATACCGACGATCGAATCTCGGGCAAGTAACATACCGAACAACAAAGGGCACATCATACGGGATTAACTAAATCCTTGACATAGGGGTTCGACCGATAAAGATCTTTGTAGAATATGTAGGAACCAATATGGCATCCTGGTCCCGCTATTGGTTACTGACCGTAGAGGTGACTCGGTCATGTCTACATAGTTCTCGAACTCGCAGGGTCTGCACACTTAAGGTTCGGTGACGTTTCGGTAGTATAGAGTTATGTATGGTGGTGACCGAAGGTTGTTCGGAGTCCCGGATGAGATCCCGGATATCACGAGGAGGTCTGGAATGGTCCGGAGGTAAAGGTTGATATATAGGAAGTCCTGTTTTGGTCGCCGGAAAAGTTGCGGGCTCATCGGTATTGTACTGGGAGTGCCGGTAGTGTACCGGGGGACCATCGGGAGAGGTATTTCGACCCAAGAGGCTACATGGGCTGTGGGAGGAGGTAAACCAGCCCCTGGTGGGCTGGCCGAAGCCTCCTCTAAGGGCCCATGTGGCTGGAGTGGTTTGAGAAGGAAAAAATCCAAAGGTGGAGAGGTGGAAAGAGTTTCCAAGTGGAAAGGAGGAATCCTACTCCTAATAGAATTGAAGTAGGACTCCTCCACCTCCAATTTCGACCAAACCATGAGGGTTTGAGGCTGACTCCTCCCCTCCCTCCCTCCTCTATATACTAGAGGATTTAGAGGAAAAGGCTAACCCTAATAGCCACGTGCTACCTCTCCTCTAGATCGCAGTTTCTCCTCTAGATCGGTTTTCAGCGGTGCTTAGGCGAAGCCCTGCTGGAATAGCTCCACCACCATCGCTACAATGGTGTTGAACGCGCTGCCAGAGAACTCATCTACCTCTCCGCTCCCTCTTGCTGGATCAAGAAGGCGGAGATCGTCATCGAGCTGTACATGTGTTGAACGCGAAGGTGTCGTCCGTTCGGCGCTAGATTGGAAGGACCGTGATCAAGATCGCGAGACGGATCATGATGAGATCGCGGGACGGATCATGATTGGATTGCAGGACAGATCGTGATGAGATCAAGAGATGCTCGGCGATTTGGATCGCGAAGATGTTCGACTACACCAACCGCGTTTCTTAACGCTTCCCGCTTAGGGATCTACAAGGGTATGTAGATCCACTCTCCCTCTCGTAGATGCTCATCACCATGGATAGATCTTGCGTGTGCGTAGGAAATTTTGTTTCCGATGCAATATTCCCCAACAGTGGCATCATGAGCTAGGTCTATGTGTAGATGAGATCTCGAGTAGAACACAAAGATATTGTGGGCGTTGATGCTTAGATTGCTTCCTCCCTTGGTCATGTTTTGGTTCAACGGTATTGTGGGATGAAGCGGCTCGGACCAACTTACTCGTACGCTTATGAGAGACTGGTTCCATCGATTGACGTGTAACTTCGTTGCACAAAGATGGCTGGCGGGTGCCTGTTTCTCCTACTTTAGTTGGATCGGATTCGACTAAGGCGGTCCTTGAGAAGGTGAGAATTGTTCTTGCTAGATACCCGTAGCAGCCACATAAAACATGCAACAACAATTAGAGGACGTCTAACTTGTTTTTGCAGGGTATGTTGTGATGTGATATGGCCAATTACATGATGAGATATATGTGATGTATGAGATGATCATGTGTTGTATAGAATATCAAGACTTGCATGTCGATGAGTACGGCAACCTGCAAGAGCCATATGGTTGTCGTTAATTATTGTATGACCTACGTGTCAATCATTAAGCGCTATGTAATGCTTTACTTTATCCCTAAACGGTAGCAATAGTAGTAGAAGCATGGTGTGCGCGACAACCCCAATGGCGACACGTTGATGGAGATCATGGTGTCAAGCCGGTGACGATGGAGATCATGCTGGTGCTTTCAAGATGGAGATCAAAAGCACAAGTTCATGGCCATATCATGTCACTTATGATTTGCATGTGATGTTAATCCTTTTATGCACCTTGTTTTGCTTAGGACGACGGTAGCATTATAAGGTGATTCCTCACTTAATTTCAAGATAAATTGTGTTCTCCCCGAGTGTGCACCCTTGCAAAAGTTCGTCATGTCAGACAGTGTTGCACATGCAGAACAGTCGGGTTAAACTTGACGAGCCTAGCATGTACATACATGGCCTTGCAACACAAGAGACCGAAAGGTCTAACATGAGTCATATAGTAGATATCATCAACATGATGATGTTCACCATTGAAACCAGCTCAACTCACGTGATGATCAGACTTGAGTTGGTGAATTTGGATCATGTATCACTCCAATGACCGGAGGGATGTCAATTTGAGTGGGAATTCTTAAGTAATATGATTAATTGAACTCATTATCATGAACATAGTCAGTAGTGTCTTTGCAAAATTATGTTGTAGATTACTAGCTCACGTTGTAGCTCCCTTATATTTTATATGTTCCTAGAGAAGTAGAGTTGAAATATGATGGTAGCAATATTGCGGACTGGGTCCGTGATCTGAGGATTGTCCTCATTGCTACACAGAAGGCTTATGTCCTGGATGCACCGATCGGTGCACCACCCCCTCTAGCATCGTCTGTAGATGTTGTGAACATCTGACAGGCACGTTTCAATGACTACTTGATACTTTTGTGCATCATGCATTACGGCTTAGAATTGAGGCTCCAAAACATTTTGAACGTCATGGAACATATGAGATGTTCTAAGAGCTGAAATTGGGATCTCAGGCTTGTGCCCGTTTTGTGAGATATGATATCTCCAACAAGATTCTTTGCCTGCAAGATAAAGGAGAATAGCTCAATCGTTGAGCATGTACTCAGATTGTGTGGGTGCTACAATCGCTTGAATCGAGTGGGAGCTGATCTTCCAGATAAGAAATTGATTGATATAGTTTTCCAAGTCACTGTCACTAAGCTACTAGAACTTGGTGATGAACTATAAAATGCCAGGGATAGAAATAATTATCCCTGAGCTGTTCGCGATGTTTGACACCGCGAAGGTAGAAATCAAGAAGGAGCGTCAAGTGTTGATGCTTAGTAAAACCACTAGTTTCGAGAAGGGCAAGGGCAAGGAGGGAAACTTCATGGAGGGCAAGTCAGTTGCTGCTCTAGTGAAGCAACCCAAAGTTGAACCCAAACCCAAGACTAAGTGCTTCGATTATGAGGAGAGCGGTCGCTGAAGCAGAACAACCCTAGATACTTGGTAGATAAAAAGGCTGGCAACATCGACAGAAGTACATTTGATATACGTGTTATTAATGTGGACCTTGCTAGTACTCCTACTGGCACCTGGGTATTGGATACCGGTTTGGTTGCTAAATGTTAGTAACTCGAAATAAAATCTACGGAATAAACAGAGAACTAGCTAAGGCTGAGGTGATGATGTGTGTTGGAAATGTTTCCAAGGTTGATGTGATCAACATCGCACGCTCTCTCTACCTTCGGGATTAGTGACGAACCTAAACAAATGTTATTTGGTGTTTTGCGTTGAGCATGAACGTGATTAGATTGTGTTTATTGCAACACGGTTATTCATTTAAGTTAGAGAATAATGGTTATTCTGTTTACATGAATAATACCTTCAATGGTCATGCACCCAGTGAGAATGGTTTGTTGAATCTTGATCGTAGTAATACACATGTTCATAACATTGATGCCAAAAGATACAAAGTTAATAATGATAGTACCACATACTTGTGGCATTCCGCTAAATGTCATGTTGGTATAAAGCGCATGAAGAAACTCCGTGTTGATGGATCTTTGGAATCATTCGATTTTGAATCGGTTGAGACATGCGAACCACGCCTCTTGGGCAAGATGACTAAGGACCCCGTTTTCTGTTTTGATGGAGCAGGCAAGTGATTTATATGGAAATGATACATGTTGATGTATGCAATCCAACGAGTCCTGTAGCGTGCGGTGCATATCGTTATTTTCTTACCTTCACTGATGATTTGAGTAGATATAGTGTATATTTACTTAATGAAACTAAAGTCTGAATCGTTTGAAAAGTTCAAGAAAATTCAGAGTGAAGTTTAAGATCATCATGACAAGAAGATAAAAATGTCTACGATATGATCGTAGAGGTGAATATCGGAGTTACGAGTTTGGCATACAACTTTAGAGAATGTGAAAGTTGTTTCACAACTCATGCCACCTGGAACACCATAGTGTGATGGTGTGTCCGAACGTCATAGTCATGCTCTATTGGATATGGTGCATGCTATGATGTCTCTTATCGTTTTGCTACTATAGTTTTTTGGTTATGCGTTAGAGACAACTACATTCACTTTAAATAGGGCGCCATCTAAATCTGCTGAGATGACACCGTTTCAATTATGGTTTGATAGAAACCTAAGCTGTCATTTCTTATTGTTTGGGGCCACAACGCTTAGGTGAAAAAAGGTTTTCACCTAATGGGCTCGAACCCAAAGCGGACAAATGCATCTTCATAGAATACCCTAAGAACAGTTGGGTATACCTTTTATCTCAGATCCAAGTGCAAAGTGTTTGTTGCTAAAACGAGTCCTTTCCAAGAAAAAGTTTCTCTCAAAAGAATTGAGTGGGAGGAAGATAGAACTTGATGAGGTTGTTAAACCTTTGTTTCAACCAGAGAGTAGCGCAGCGCAGAAAGATGTTTTTGTGGAACCTACGTCAGTTGAAGAGGAAGTAAATGATGATGATCATGAAGCTTCGGATGAAGTTACTATCGAACCTCGTAGGTCAACAAGGATGCGTACTGCTCCTGAGTGGTACGACAACCCTTTCTTGGAGGTCATGTTGTTGGACAATGATGAACCTACGAGATATGGAGAAGCGATGATGGCCCCAGATTCCGACAAATGGTTAGAGGCCATGAAATCCGAGAAAGGATCCATGTATGAAAACCAAGTATAGACTTTGGTAGACTTTCTCGTTGGACGGCAGGACGTCGAGTACAAATGGACCTTTGAGATGAAGAAAAACGCTGATGGTAAATGTCACCATTTATAAAGCTCGACTTGTCACAAAAAAGTTTCCGACAAGTTCAAAGAGTTGACTGTGATGAGAATTTCTCACTCGTAGCGATGCTAAAGTCTGTTGGAATTATGTTAGCAGTTGCTGCATTTTTCAATTATGAAATCTGGCAGATGGATGACAAAACATCGTTTCCTTAACAGTTTACTTGAGGAAAAGTTGTATGTGATACAACCAGAAGGTTTTGTCAGTCCTAAGGATGCTAAAAGGTGAGCAAGCTTCAGTGATCCTTCTATGGCCTGAAGCAAGCATCTCGGAGTTGGAATATACACTTTGATGAGGTGATCAAAGTTTTGTAGTTTATACAAAGTTTACGAGAAACTTGTATTTACAATAAAGTGAGTGGGAGCACTATAGAATTTTTCATAAGTATATGTGGATGACATATTGTTGATCAGAAATAATGTAGAATTTCTGGAAAGCATAAACGGTTGTTTGAAAAGTGATTTTCAAAGGAAGACCTGGATAAAGCTACCTAATTGTTGAGCATCAAGATCTATAGAGATGGATCAAGATGCTTGATGAGACTTTCAATGAGTACATACCTTGACAAGATTTTGAAAGAGTTCAAAATGGATCAGTGAGAGAAAGAGTTCTTGCCTGATTTGTAAGGTGTGAAGTTGAGTGAGACTCAAAGCTCGACAATGGCAGAAGGAAGAGAAAGTACGAACGTCGTCCCCTATGCCTTAGCCATAGGCTCTGTATAGTATGCCATGATGTGTACCGCACCTGTGTGTGCCTTGCCATGAGTCCATCAAGGGGTACAAGAGTGATCCAGGAGCGGATCACTGGACATCGGTCAATATTATCCGTAGTAACTAAAATACTAAGGAAATATTTCTCAATTATGGAGGTGATAAAGAGTTCGTCGTAAAGAGTTACGTCGATGCAAGCTTTAACACCAATCCGGATGACTCTTAGTAGCAATCCGGATATGTATAGTAGAGCAGCCATTTGGAATAGCTCCAAGTGGAGTGTGGTAGCAGTGTTTACAGTTTGACATAGAGATTTGCAAAGTACACACGGATCTAAATGTCACAGACCCGTTGACAATAAGACCTCTCTCACATGCAAAGCATGATTGATCCCGAGAACTCATTGGGTGTTAGATTCATAACAATGCGAATCACATGGTGATGTGAACTAGATTATTGACTCTAGTGCAAGTGGGAGACTGTTGGAAATATGCCCTAGAGGCAATAATAAATTGGTTATTATCATATTTCCTTGTTCATGATAATCGTTTATTATCCATGCTATAATTGTGTTGGTCGGAAACTCACATACATGTGTGGATACATAGACAACACCGTGTCCCAAGTATGCCTCTAATAGACTAGCTCGTTGATCAAAGATGGCTATGGTTTCCTAGTCATGGACATGAGATGTCATTTTATAACGGGACCACGTCATTAGGAGAATGATGTGATGGACAAGACCCAAACTACAAACGCAGCATATGATCGTGTCAGTTTATTGCTACTATTTTCTGCATGTCAAGTATTTGTTCCTATGACCATGAGATCATGCAACTCACTGACACCGGAGGAGTAAGTTGTGTGTATCAACCGTCGCAACGTAACTGGGTGACTATAATGGTGCTCTACAGGTATCTCCGAGGGTGTCTGTTGGGTTGGCATGGATCAAGACTGGGATTTGTTACTCCGTGTGATGGAGAGGTATCTCAGGGCCCACTCGGTAATACAACATCACAATAAGCCTTGCAAGCAATGTGACTAAGTTTTAGTCACAGGATCTTGTATTACGGAACGAGTAAAGAGACTTGCCGGTAACGAGGTTGAACTAGGTATGGAGATACCGACTATCGAATCTCGGGCAGTTAACATACCAAAGAACAAAGGGAACATCGTACGGGATTAACTGAATCCTTGACATAGAGGTTTGACCGATAAAGATCTTCATAGAATATGTAGGAACCAATATGGGCATCCAGGTCCCGCTATTGGTTATTGACCGTAGAGGTGTCTCGGTCATGTCTAGATAGTTCTCGAACCCGTAGGGTCTACACACTTAAGGTTCGGTGACGTTTCGGTAGTATAGAGTTATGTATGGTGGTGACCGAAGGTTATTAGGAGTCCCGGATGAGATCCCGGAAGTCACGAGGAGCTCCGGAATGGTTTGGAGGTAAAGATTGATATATAGGAAGTCATGTTTTGGTCGCCGAAAAAGTTTCTGGCTCATCGGTAGGTACCGGGAGTGCCGGGAGTGTACCAGGGGACCATCGAGAGAGGTATTTAGACCCAAGAGGCTACATGGTCTGTGGGAGGAGGTAAACCAGCCCCTGGTGGGCTGGCCGAAGCCTCCTCTAAGGTCCCATGCAGCTGGAGTGGTTTGAGAAGGAAAAAATCCAAAGGTGAAGAGGTGGAAAGAGTTTCCAAGTGGAAAGTAGGAATCCTACTCCTAATAGGATTGGAGTAGGACTACTCCACCTCCAATTTAGACCAAACCATGAGGTTTTAAGTCTGACTCCTCCCCTCCCTCCCTCCTATATTTACTAGAGGATTTAGAGCAAAAAGCTAACCCTAATAGCCACGTGCTACCTCTCCTCTAGATCGCAGTTTCTCCTCTAGATCGGTTTTCAGCGGTGCTTAGGCGAAGCCCTACTGGAATAGCTCCACCACCATCGTTGCAATGCCGTTGCGCTACCGGAGAACTCATCTACCTCCCCGCTCCCTCTTGCTGGATCAAGAAGGCGGAGATCGTCATCGAGCTGTACGTGTGTTGAACACGGAGGTGTCGTCCGTTCGGCGCTAGATCGGAAGGACCGTGATCAAGATCGCGAGACGGATCGTGATGAGATCGTGGAACGGATCATGATGAGTTCGCGGGACGGATCGTGATTGGATCGTGGGACGAATTGATGAGATCGCGGGATGCTCGACGATTTGGATCGCGAAGACGTTCGACTACACCAACCGCATTTCTTAACGCTTCCCGCTTAGCGATCTACAAGGGTATGTAGATACACTCTCCCTCTCGTAGATTCTCATCACCATGGATAGATCTTGCATGTGCGTAGGCAATTTTTTATTTCCCATGCAACGTTCCCCAATAGTATCGGAGCTAGGTCTATGTGTAGATGAGATCTCGAGTAGAACACAAAGGAGTTTTTGGGCGTTGTTGCTTAGATTGCTTCCTCCCTTGGTCGTATTTTGGTTCAGCGGTATTGTGGGATGAAGTGGCCCGGACCAACCTTACTCGTACTCTTATGAGAGACCGGTTCCATCGATTGACATGTAACTTTGTTGCACAAACATGGCTGGTGGGTGTCTGTTTCTCCTACTTTAGTTGGATTGGATTCGACAAAGGCGGTCCTTGAGAAGGTTGAAAAGAAACTTATGTATCACCGTTGTGATTTTGCGTAGGTGAGAATTGTTCTTGCTAGATACCCATAGCAGCCACGTAAAACTTGAAACAACAATTAGAGGATGTCTAACTTGTTTTTGCAGGGTATGTTGTGATCTGATATGTCCAATTACATGATGAGATATATATGATGTATGAGATGATCATGTATTATATAGCATATCACGACTTGCATGTCGATGAGTACGACAACCGGCAAGAGCCATAGGGTTGTCTTTAGTTATTGTATGACCTACGTGTCAATCATTAAGTTCTATGTAATGCTTTACACTATCGCTAAGCGGTAGCAATAGTAGTAGAAGCATGGTGGGCGTGACAACCCCGATGGCGACACAATGATGGAGATCATGGTGTCATGCCGGTGACGATGGAGATCATGCCGGTGCTTTAAGGATGGAGATCAAAAGCACAAGTTCATGGCCATATCATGTCACTTATGATTTGCATGTGATGTTAATGCTTTTATGCACCTTGTTTTGCTTAGGACGACGGTAGCATTATAAGGTGATCCCTCACTAAAATTTCAAGATCAATTGTGTTCTCCCCGAGTGTGCACCGTTGCAAAAGTTCGTCATGTCGAGACACCACGTGATGATCGGGTGTGATAGACTCTATGTTCACATACAACGGGTGCAAGGCAGTGTTGCACATGCGGAACACTCGGGTTAAACTTGACGAGCCTAGCATGTACACACATGGCCTCGGAACACAACAGACCGAAAGGTCGAACATGAGTCATATAGTAGATATGATCAACATGATGATGTTCACCATTGAAACCACCTCAACTCACGTGATGATCAGACTTGTGTTGGTGAATTTGGATCATGTATCACTCGAATGACCAGAGGGAAGTCAATTTGAGTGGGAGTTCTTAAGGAATATGATTAATTGAACTCATTATCATGAACATAGTCAGTAGTGTCTTTGAAAATTATGTTATAGATTACTACCTCACGCTGTATCTCCCTTGAATTTTTATATGTTCCTAGAGAAATAGAGTTGAAAGATGATGGTAGCAATATTGCGGACTAGGTCCGTGATCTAAGGATTGTCCTCATTGCCGCACAGAAGGCTTATGTCCTTAATGCACCGCTCGATTCGCCACCCCCCTCTAGCGTCGTCTGTAGATGTTGTGAACATCTGACAGGCACGTTCCGATGACTACTTGATAGTTTAGTGTGTCATGCATTACGGCTTAGAATTGAGGCTTCAAAACATTTTGAACGTCACGGAACATATGAGATGTTCTAAGAGCTGAAATTGGGGTCTCAGGCTCGTGCTAGTGTTGTGAGATAAGAGATCTCCAACAAAGATTATTTGCCTGCAAGATGAAGGAGAATAGCTCAATCGTTGAGCATGTGCTCAGATTCTCTGGGTACTACAATCGCTTGAATCGAGTGGGAGTTCATCTTCCAGATAAGATAGTGATTGATGCAGTTCTCCAAGTCACTGCCACTAAGCTACTAGAGCTTCGTGATGAACTATAATTATGCCAGGGATGGAAATGATGATCCCTGAGCTATTCACGATGTTTGACACCGCGAAGGTAGATATCAAGAAGGAGCATCAAGTGTTGATGGTTAGTAAAACCACTAGTTTGGAAAAGGGAAAGGGTAAGGAGGGAAACTTCACCGATGGCAAGTCAGTTGCTGCTCCAGTGAAGCAACCCGAAGTTGAACCCAAACCCGAGACTAAGTGCTTCTATTATGAGGAGAGCGGCCGCTGAAGCGGAACAACCATAGATACTTGGTAGATAATAAGGTTGGCAACGTCGACAGAAGTATATTTGATATACGTGTAATTGATGTGTACCTTGATAGTACTCCTAGTAGCACCTCAGTATTGGATACCGGTTCGGTTGCTAAATGTTAGTAACTCGAAACAAAAGCTACGGAATTAAGGGAGACTAGCTAAGTGTGAGGTGACGATGTGTGTTGGAAATGTTACCAACGTTGATGCGATCAACATCGCACGCTTTCTCTACCTTTGGGATTAGTGACAAACCTAAATAAATGTTATTTTGTGTTTGTATTGAGCATGAACGTGATTAGATCATGTTTATTGCAATACGGTTATTCATTTAAGTCGGAGAATAATGCTTATTCTGCTTACATGAATAATACCTTCAATGGTCATGCACACAATGAATGGTTTGTTGAATCTTGATCGTAGTAGTACATATGTTTATAACATAGATGCCAAAAGATACAAAGTTAATAATGATAGTAGCACATACTTGTGGCACTGCCGCTAAATGACATATTTGTGTAAAGCGCAAGAAGAAACATGGAGACCATGCCTCTTGGGCAAGATGACTAAAACCCCATTTTCTGGCTTGATTGAATGGGCAAGTGACTTATTGGAAATGATACATGTTGATGTATACGGTCCAATGAGTGTTGTAGCATGCAGTGGATATCGTTATTTTCTTACCTTCACTGCTGATTTGAGTAGATATAGTGTATATTTACTTAATGAAACACAAGTCTGAATCGTTTGAAAAGTTCAAGCAGAATCAGAGTGAAGTTTGAGATCATCGTGACGAGAAGATAAAATGTTTACGGTATCATCGTGGTGGTGAATATCTGAGTTATGAGTTTGGTATACAACTTAAGACAATGTGGAAAGTTGTTTCACAACTCACGCCACCTGGAACACCATAGTGTGATGGTGTGTCCGTACGTCATAGTCGTGCTCTATTAGATATGATACGAATTATGATGTCTCTTATCATTTTTGCCACTATCATTTTGGGGTTACGCATTAGAGACAACTACATTCACTTTAAAAAGGGCACCATCTAAATCTGTTCAGATGACACCATATGGTTTCGCAGAAACCTAAGTTGTCATTTCTTAGAGTTTGGGAATATGACACTTATGTCTGATAAGCTCGAACCCTAAGCGGAAAAATGCATCTTCATAGAATACCCTAAGAACAGTTGGGTATACCTTCTATCTTAGATCCGAGTACAAAATGTTTGTTGCTAAAACTGGGTCCTTTCTCGAGAAAGAGTTTCTCTCGAAAGAATTGAGTGGGAGGGAGATAGAACTTGATAAGGTTGTTGAACCTTTGTTTCACCATAGAGTAGCGCACCACAGAAAGGTGTTTCTGTGGAGCCTACATCAGTTGAAGAGGAAGTTAATGATGATGATCATGAAGCTTCGGATCAAGTTACTATCGAACCTCGTAGGTCAACAAGGATGCGTACTGCTCCTGAGTGGTACGACAACCCTGTCTTGGAGGTCATGTTGTTGGACAATGATGAACCTACGAGATATGGAGAAGCGATGATGGGCCCAGATTCCGACAAATGGTTAGAGGCCATGAAATCCGAGAAAGGATCCATGTATGAAAACCAAGTATAGACTTTGGTAGACTTTCTCGTTGGACGGCAGGTCGTCGAGTACAAATGGACCTTTGAGATGAAGAAAAACGCTGATGGTAAATGTCACCATTTATAAAGCTCGACTTGTCACAGAAAAGTTTCCGACAAGTTCAAAGAGTTGACTGTGATGAGAATTTCTCACTCGTAGCGATGCTAAAGTCTGTTGGAATTATGTTAGCAGTTGCTGCATTTTTCAATTATGAAATCTGGCAGATGGATGACAAAACATCGTTTCCTTAACGGTTTACTTGAGGAAAAGTTGTATGTGATACAACCAGAAGGTTTTGTCAGTCCTAAGGATGCTAAAAGGTGAGCAAGCTTCAGTGATCCTTCTATGGCCTGAAGCAAGCATCTCGGAGTTGGAATATACACTTTGATGAGGTGATCAAAGTTTTGTAGTTTATACAAAGTTTACGAGAAACTTGTATTTACAATAAAGTGAGTGGGAGCACTATAGAATTTTTGATAAGTATATGTGGATGACATATTGTTGATCAGAAATAATGTACAATTTCTGGAAAGCATAAACGGTTGTTTGAAAAGTGATTTCCAAAGGAAGACCTGGATAAAGCTAGTTAATTGTTGGGCATAGATATCTATAGAGATAGATCAAGACGCCCGATGAGACTTTCAATGAGTACATACCTTGACAAGATTTTTAAAGAGTTCAAAATGGATTAGTCAAAGAAAGAGTTTTTGGTTAATTCTTTCTTTGAGTGTGTTCTTCCTATTTTCGTTCTCCTCTGACTCGATGGCATGGTCCAGCACACACGATGCGCCAAAATCGACAACAGTGTCAGTTGTCATGTAAGTGCTCCTCTATAGATGCTTTTATCTAGGTCGCCTTGTGTAGGTCATTGTGGGTCTTTTGTTGCTCGCCCATGGTCGGGGATGGAGGGGAGGTGTGACACCCTTGGATTAAGCTACAATGATTATTGTAATTAAGCTACAGTGATGGTCAATATTAAGCTAAATGCTTTTGCTAAATAGTGCTTGATAAATGTTAGATCATACCTCCTTTCTAATCCCCTTCTGAAACCCAAAATTCAAATAGTAAATGGATAAAATATTTTCCTAAACATGAAAAATAAATTCATGTCTGGGTTAAAAATATTCCTTAAGCAGTTATAAAATTGTAACCGACATTTTTTTAAAGATGTTTGGTGCCTCAAAATAAATAAAACAGAGGCCAAATCATTTTCTAAATGCCCTTTTGAATTATGTGGTTTTCAAATAAATTCCAAAATCTCCAAATGTTTTGTGGCTCTGTCAAATATTACAAAATTAATATTTGTCCAAGTGTATCATTTTAAAAAAGTGCACTCGTGCTAGAATTAAATCAACAATCGCTTTTATAAAACAGAAAGCTTAAATTTTATAATAAAAATAAAAGGGGCCATTGTGGCTGGGCCTAAGTGGACAGAGCCGGCCCAGGCCATCTCCCCCATCATCTTCCTCCCCTGCTCATGGGGAGAGACATGGGCGAGCCGATGCTCGCCACCGGCGGCCCCCGTCGCCCTGGCACCCATCCGATGATCTCCCGCCGGCTACAAGACCCCGCGGACGCCCAGGAACCCTAGCCGCCTCTGAGTCCCCCGTGCGCTCGCTTTCTTCCTCCTTCGCTCGGATCCGCGCCGTCGTCGCCATGGCCGTCCCTGTCCCCGAGCTCTCCGGCCTCCCCTCCACCTAGGCCTACGCCAGAAACACCGCACCCGTCACTTGCGTCTACTAGGAGGATCAGCGCAACCGAAGCTTCACCGGAACGCGAGGAACGCACCGTTCCCCTCCTTGGCACCGACGACCATCGCCTGCGAATTCATCCTCGCCGAGCCCTCCTCGAGCACACTATGCGCACCTCCAAGGCCCGGTGAGCACCCCTTCTCCTCATCCTCCCTCTCTCGCGCTCGATCCGGCACCGTAGCTCCCTTCCCCGCCATGCCCGATGCTCGGCTTCGCCTGAGCTCGACGCCGGCAAGCCACTGTTGACCATTTGGTCATGCGCTCGCTACCATTCGACTCCCCGCGTCACGTAGGCCATCGTAGGATCGCTAGTTCGCTCGTGCGCTTGGTGTTTTGCCATGGCCGTAGTTGCCCGAGCGCTCGCCGTTGCCGCGAGCTCAACTATGATGAGCCCCGTTGCCACTCGCGCATGCTCTAGCTTCCGAGTGCACGAAACAGCGCACGAAATGCGCCCCCCCCACCGTGTCGCGCTGCCGTGTTTGTGGTCGTCGGCGGTGAACGATCGGCTGTCGCTGACCCCCTAGTGGCCCTGCCAGTGGCCTCGGGGCCCACGTTGACCAGTTGACCATGGTCAACTACCTGACTAGGCATTGTCCGGTGATTTTTTTTCAGAACCAGTACCAAAAATATACCAAATTCAAAAAGCGTATGTCAAAAATAAAAAATAGCAAAAGTAGCACCCTGTCAGTGAGTGGGAGACCAAAGAGGGGCCCGTCGGCCACCACCAGGCCGAAGAGCGACCTGTTTGTTGGAAATATGCCCTAGAGGCAATAATAAAATGGTTATTATTGTATTTCCTAGTTCATGATAATTGTCTATTATTCATGCTACAATTGTGTTAACCGGAAACCATAATACATGTGTGAATACATAGACCACAACATGTCCCTAGTGAGCCTCTAGTTGGCTAGCTCGTTGATCAATAGATGGTCACGGTTTCATGACCATGGACATTGGATGTCATTGATAACGGGATCACATCATTAGGAGAATGATGTGATGGACAAGACCCAATCCTAAGCATAGCACAAGATCGTGTAGTTCGTTTGCTAAAGCTTTTCAATGTTAAGTATCGTTTCCTTAGACCATGAGATTGTGTAACTCCCGGATACCGTACGAGTGCTTTGGGTGTGCCAAACGTCACAACGTAACTGGGTGGCTATAAAGGTACGCTACGGGTATCTCCGAAAGTGTCTGTTGGGTTGACACGAATCGAGACTGGGATTTGTCACTCCGTGTGACGGAGAGGTATCTCTGGGCCCACTCGATAAGACATCATCATAATGAGCTCAATGTGACTAAGGAGTTAGCCACAGGATGATGTGTTACGGAACGAGTAAAGAGACTTGCCGGTAACGAGATTGAACAAGGTATAGGGATACCGACGATCGAATCTCGGGCAAGTACCATACCGATAGACAAAGGGAATTGTATACGGGATTGATTGAATCCCTGACATCGTGGTTCATCCGATGAGATCATCGTGGAGTACGTGGGAGCCAACATGGGTATCCAGATCCCGCTATTGGTTATTGGCCGGAGAGGTGTCTCGGTCATGTCTACGTTTCTCCCGAACCCGTAGGGTCTACACACTTAAGGTTCGATGACGCTAGGGTTATAGGGAAATGGTATACGTGATTACCGAAGGTTGTTCGGAGTCCCGGATGAGATCCCGGATGTCACGAGGAGCTCCGGAATGGTCCGGAGGTAAAGATTGATATATAGGAAGTCCAATTTTTGGTCACCGGAAAGTTTTCGGGCTCATCGGTATTGTACCGGGAGTGCCGGGAGGGTGCCGGAGGACCCCCGGGAGGGGTGTGACGACCAGAGGACTTCATGGGCTGTTAGATAAAGTGTGTCAGCCCTTATTGGGCTGGGAAATACTTTTGCTAAAGGCCCATGTGGCTGGAGATAAGAGATAGGGCTGAAAAGGATTTAAAAGGAGGAGATCCACCTCCCTTGTGGGAGGTGGACTCTCCCCCTAGCTCGGCCGAACCTCTCCTCCTTGGAGGAGGGGTCAAACCAGCCCTCCCTCTCCCTCCTCCTATATATACTTGAGGTTTTGGCCCTTTGAGAACAGATCTGAACTCTCTCTCTCTCGGCGAAGCTCTACCTCTCTCCTTCCTCCTCCGCAGCGCTTGGTGAAGCCCTGCCGGAATACCTTGCTACTCCACCACCACCACGCCGTCGTGCTGCTGCTGGAGCTCTTACCCAACCTCTCCTTCCTCCTTGCTGGATCAAGGCGTAGGAGACGTTACCGGGCTGCACGTGTGTTGAACGCGGAGGTGCCGTCCGTTCGGCACTTGATCAGATCTACCGCGATCTGAATCGCTGCGAGTACGACTCCATCAACCGCGTTCTTGTAACGCTTCCGCTTAGCGATCTTCAAAGGTATGAAGATGCAATCTCTCCCGTCTCGTTGCTGGTTTCTCCATAGATAGATCTTGGTGACACGTAGGAAAATTTTGATTTACTACTACGTCTCCCAACACTGTCAGCGAGTGGGAGGCCGAAGAGTGGCCTGTCAATCAAAGGGAGGCCGAAGGGCTGCCTGTCGGCCAGTGGGAGGCCGATGGGCCCCTGGATAAGGCCGAGGACTGTTTTCTTTCTGCTCTAACCACTCCTTTCACCCTCCCCCATCCTCCAGGCTCCCCATCTCCACCTTTCATTCCCGTTGCTCTCCGGTGCTTCCACCGCCGCGCCGATCTCTTCGCCCGACGACCCATTTTTGTATCCAACCCGCGTAAACAATAGATCAGGACACTCTCCACCGACCTACGGTATTTTTTTTGCTTCCAACTCATTCAAATGTCAACTTTCAACTCGGCTGTGGATTTAGTTCTTATTGATCACCGTCCGTTTGCGGGTAAATGGCTTGCCCATTTTGCCGAGCTCCAGGTGGCCCTTGTTCTATCGTTGATTCTGGTGCGTTTGTATTTACTGTGGTGCTGGATCGTCGATGTTCAAGGAAGGTGCAATAACTGTGGTTTGTTGCATGTACACTCACAAGTTGGATAAAATTATGTTCCAATTTTAACCTCATGCATCTTCACCTTATTTGCAGAACCAAAACCATCAGTAGGAAGCTGAACCCCATACCTCCTTTCCTAATTACCTATGAGTGTGACAATGTGCTTTTTTACTTTCTTTATCTTTTGAGCCAAGTACTCCATGACACGGCTACAATAAGGAGTGTTCTGATTATCTGCAATATGCTTCTTTGCTAACTCGTGCCTTTCTCTAAAATATCTCAACGTGCCATGAAATACACCCTCCACAATAGCTGTCAGTGGCAATACTCTATTCCCTCTAAGTACAAAGTTATACACCTTTGCAAGATTGGTTGTCATGTGGCAATACCTAGCTTCATGGGTGCAGGAATCGGTACCTTCACCTTATCTTAGGAATTTTCAGAATCAAGATCCTCCGCAATCCCATCCTCGTCCTCTTCCTCCATCACCCTCTGCATTTCATCGCCTTCCTCATCCCCATCAGCAACACCAGAGGCAACTAATACTATCGACGGAATACTCCGCCCGGTATCATGACCACTAACATTGTGTGGGACATAATCTGACACTTTCTCGGCTTGGCTAGCATCCACTTCCGATGGCTGTGACCCGGATAGATAAATCTCGTTAGCCACTTGACTACTCTAGCCTGGTTCATACCCCACGTTGAGTTGTACGATATTCTCCTCCTTCCCCACTAGTTGCACTAGGGCATACAGATGGATTCTTCGGTCTCTGGAACGACTTAACAGGGACAACCAATGCTGACTCCTACCTATCGGAATCAACTCACACTTGACATTTTTACAGGATTTGATCCACAATGCATGAATACTGACGGAACAAACTTCATGATCTAGGCCAAAACTATTAGTCAACCAGTGCTTCAACTGCCTAATGTCCAGTATGTCCGGGTCTGAAAGTGTCATGACGCCTTTTTTAAACTCGCTAAGATGAACCCCAACTCATTATATCGAATATTACCAGGGCCGTAATACACAGTGAAATTTACGGATTCAAACATTTTCACCTGTCAGACATTGTCAGCTTCTCATTATTCGCAACGAAATAATCTACACTAAAATAAACGTACCCTAAAATATACCTACGTACACTAAATAAACTTACACTAAAATGAACTTCACTAAAATAAACCTACACTAAAATATAATTACATACACTAAATAAACCTACACTAAAATGAACTTACACTAAAATAAACCTACACTAAAATAGCAAGCATCAACTGAAAATGACTACACTAACTAAACCAAATAAACCTACACTATTAACACATACACTAAAAAACTAACCTAAACGAATTTTACGTACATTAAAAAACTAACCTAAACTAACAAAAAAAAATATACCTGCGACGCGTGTGTGCCCTTCTTCTTCCTCACCACTCTACCTTCTCACCATTCAAACCTCCACCACCTCACCATGTCTCCTCCAAACGAACAACACACTATCCCATGGCAAAAAATGAGACCGCACGGCAGAGGAGATGGACACGATCTATTGTTTCAATGGATTGAATAGGAAAATGGGTGCAGGATGGAGGAGATCAAGGGGGGGATTTCGGTCAAGAAAAATAAGAGAGAGAGAGAGGGGATGAGCAACCAGCGAGGAGGAAGAAGAAGGAACCGGCGTCGGGCCTTATCCAGGGGCTCTTCGGCCTCCTAAAGGCCGACGGGCCCTCTTTGGTCTGCCGTGGGCCGACGGCAGCCTCTTCGGCCATCCTTGGGTCGATGGGCCCTCTTCGGCCGCAAGAAAGCCGACCAGTCCCCCGTCGGCCTAGCTGAGGCCGACGGGGTCATATTTTTGATTTTTTTTAGAATCAACATACGTTTTTCGAATTTGGTACAAAAAAGGTACTAGTTTTGAAAAAAAACATGCCCAATCACTGCCAGGTGGGGCCAATCCACCCCAGGGCCTATGACATGTGGGCCCATGGCCATTAGCACTAATTGCATGGGTTAGATTAACTAAGATAATTAATTTGTCTTAATTGGATAATGACAGGTGGGACCCCCCATCTAATTAATCCGTTTTAATCAAAATAAAACATTGATTAACCCTCTGTCTGTGACAGATGGTTCCCACAGGTCAGCTTGGCCAGTCAGCAGCCCTGTTGACTACTGTCATCATCCCAATGTCATGATGATGTCATACTTGTATTTTTTGAATTAAATGAAATATGTTTATTTTAGAATATTAATAAAACTTTGAAAATTAATATAAATTAATCTGTATGTTAGATGAAAATAATTTATATATGAAAGTTGATCAGAAAAATTCCACGTATCCAGATATGCCATCCATTCATTTGTCACATGCCTCTAGCATGATGAACATGGAAATTTTGGTGTTAGGAACATCTATCCGGTAGTAACCAAAGACCCAGGAAATATTGTCAGATATTTTCCCGCTCCATCAGCAACGTGTAGTACTGCGTTAGCTCATGCCTAGCACTGCATATTACCATTTCATGCGTCATGATGCATTTGTCCGCTTTATATTTATTGTTTCTCCCCCCTCTTCTTTCCAGTAGACCCCGAGACTAACATTGTTGCCAGGTATGACTACGCCACTGACAATCAGCCTTTTGCAGTAGAGCAACAAGGCAAGTAACCCCCCTTGATCATTCCGATATCGCCCATTCTTTCTCATGTTTGCATTAGAGTTTTTTACTATTGTAGATAACTCCTATTCTGATGTATAGCCTGTTTTTGTTAAACTGCTACTGTACCTACTCTTATATCACCTGCTTAGTATAAGTGATTAGTGATCCCTTGTGACCCCTTAGTCCTAACTGCCCCTGCTTCATCATCGACGACTTGAAAACTCGGTCAACCGACCGACAAGCCATGGTCGTCATATTCACCGCACACTCCTTAGTTGTACGACTCTGTAGAGCTACTATCGAGTACCAAGGGTGACACCTCGTAATTTACTCATGATGCCAACTCTATAGTGTATCTAGTTGGTCGTGCTTATCAAGGGTGATTCCTCCTTCACCACTCTCAACGACGACTCTATCGTGCAACCCCTCAAAGCATATATCATCGAGGGTGAATCCTCTCTAGTCACCTTTACAGTTACATCGGGTGGTATCCTTCGAGGATGATTCCTCGGGTTTCCCCTTGATGTTTGGACACACAGATACATTGGATTTACTACTATTACATGTTGAGGTCAGGATGACCACAAGGTGTTAGTGTTGGGGAACGTTGCATGGGAAACAAAAAAATTCCTACTCACACGCAAGATCTATCCATGGTGACGAGCATCTACGAGAGGGAGAGTGGATGTACATACCCTTGTAGATCGCTAAGCGGGAAGCGTAAAGAAACGCGGTTGATGTAGTCGAACGTCTTCACGATCCAAATCGCCGAGCGTCCCGCGATCCCATCACGATTCGTCCCGCGATCCAATCACAATCCTGTTGGAAATATGCCCTAGAGGCAATAATAAATTAGTTATTGTCATATTTCCTTGTTCATAATAATTGTTTATTGTCCATGCTATAATTGTATTGATCGGAAACTCATATACATGTGTGGATACATAGACAACACCATGTCCCTAGTATGCCTCTGATGGACTAGCTCATTGATTAAAGATGGTTAAGGTTTCCTAGCCATGGACATGAGATGTCGTTTGATAATGGGATCACATCATTAGGAGACTGATGTGATGGACAAGACCCAAACTATAAACGTAGCATATGATCGTGTCAGTTTATTGCTACAGTTTTCTCCATGTCAAGTATCTGTTCCTATGACCATGAGATCATGCAACCCACTGACACCGAAGGAGTACCTTCTGTGTATCAAACGTCGCAACATAACTGGGTGACTATAAAGATGCTCTACAGGTATCTCCGAGGGTGTCTGTTGAGTTGGCATGGATCAAGACGAGGATTTGTTACTCTGTGTGACGGAGAGGTATCTCAGGGCCCACTCAGTAATACAACATCACTATAAGCCTTGCAAGCAATGTGACTAAAGAGTTAGCCACAGGATCTTGTATTATGGAACGAGTAAAGAGATTTGACGGTAACGAGATTGAACTAGTTATAGAGATATCAATGATCGAATCTCGGGCAAGTAACATACCAAAGAACAAAGGGAACAACATACCGGATTAACTGAATCCTTGACATAAAGGTTCAACCGATAAAGATCTTCGTATAATATGTAGGAACCAAAATGGGCATCCAGGTCCCGCTATTGGTTATTGACCATAGAGGTGTCTGGGTCATGTCTACATAGTTCCCGAACCCACAGGGTCTGCACACTTAAGGTTCAGTGACGTTTCGGCAGTATAGATTTATGTATGGTGGTGATCGAAGGTTGTTTGGAGTCCCGGATGAGATTCCGGATGTCATGAGGAGCTCTGGAATGGTACGGACGTAAAGAGTGATATATAGAAAGTCCTGGTTTTGTCACCGGAAAAGTTTCGGGCTCATCGGTAGTGTACTGGGAGTGCCGGAAGGGTGCCGGGGGACCATCGGGAGGGGTGTCTCGACCCAAAGGATATCATGGGCTATGGTAGGAGTCAAACCAGCCCCTGGTGGGATGTACAAAGACCTCACTAAGGCCCATGCGGCTAGGGGTTGGAAAAACCCAAAAGGTGGAGAGGTGGAAAGAGTTTCTAAGTGGAAAGGAGGAATTCTACTCCTAATAGGATTGGAGTTGGACTCCTTCACCTCCAATTTCAACCAAACCTTGAAGGTTTGAGGAAGCCTCCTCCCCTCCCTCCCTCCTATATATACTAGAGGATTTAGAGGGAAGAGATAACCCTAATTGCCACATGCTGCCCTCTTCTTCCTCTAGATCTGTTTCTCCTCTAGATTAGTTATGCGGTGCTTAGGCAAAGCCCTGCAGGATTAGTTCACCACCACAGCCACCACGCTGTTGTGCTACCAGAGAACTCATCTACCTCTCATCTCCCTCTTGCTAGATCAAGAAGGCGGAGATCATCATCGAGTTGTACGTGTGCTGAACGCGGAGGTGTCGTTCGTTCGGCGCTAGATCAGAAGGACCGTGATCAAGATCACGAGACTATTCGTGATTTGATTGCGAGACGGATCATGATGGGATCACGGGACAGATCGTGATTGGATCGTGAGATGGATCGTGATGGGATCACGGGACGCTCGGCGATTTGGATCGCGAAGATGTTCGACTACATCAACCGCGTTTCTTAACGGTTCCCGCTTAGCGATCTACAAGGGTATGTAGATCACTCTCCCTCTCGTACATGCTCATCACCATGGATAGATCATGCGTGTGCGTAGGAAATTTTTAGTTTCCGATGCAACATTCCCCAACAGATCCATCCTGTGATCCCATGAAGATACATCTTGTGACCAAATCACAAATCGTCTCGCGATCTTGATCACGGTCCTTCCGATCTAGCGCCGAACGGACGGCACCTCCGTGCTCAGCACACATACAGCTTGATGACGATCTCCGCCTTCTTGATCCAGCAAGAGGGAGTGGAGATGTAGATGAGTTCTCCGGCAGTGCGATGGCGTGGCGACGATGGTGGTGCAACAATTCCAGCAGGGCACGTGGCTATTAGGGTAAGCTTTCCCCTCTAAATCCTCTAGTATATATAGGAGGGAGGGAGGGGATGAGGTAGCCTCAAACCCTCAAGGTTTGGTCAAAATTGGAGGTGAGGGAGTCCTACTCCAATCCTATTAGGAGTAGGATTCACCTTTCCACTTGGAAACTGTTTCCACCTCTCCACCTTTTCGGTTTTTCCCACTCCTAGCCGCATGGGCTTTAGTGGGGGCATAGTACAGCCCACTAGGGGCTGGTTTGAATCAACCCACATCCCATGAGGTCCTTTGGGTCGAGATACCCCTCCCGATGGTCCCCCGACACCCTCCCGGCACTCCCGGTACACTACCGATGAGCCCAAAACTTTTCAGGTGACCAAAACAGGACTTCCTATATATCAATCTTTACCTTCGAACCATTCCGGAGCTCTTCGTTACGTCCGGGATCTCATCCAGGACTCTGAATAAACTTCGGTCACCACCATACATAACTCTATACTACCGAAACGTCACTGAACCTTAAGTGTGCAGACCCTGCGGGTTCGAGAACTATCTAGACATGACCGAGAAACCTCTACGGTCAATAACCAATAGCGGGACTTGGATTCCCATATTGGTTCCTACATATTCTATGAAGATATTTATCGGTTGAACCTCTATGTCAAGGATTCAGTTAATCCCGTATGATGTCCCCTTTGTTCTTCGGTATGTTACTTGCCTGAGATTCGATCGTCGGTATCTCCATACCTAGTTCAATATCGTTACCAGCATGTCTCTTTACTCATTATGTAATACAAGATACCGTGGCTAACACTTTAGTCACATTGCTTGCAAGTCTTTATTGTGATGTTGTATTACCGAGTGGGCCCTGAGATACCTCTCCGTCACACGGAGTAACAAATCCCAGTCTTGATCCATGCCAACCCAATAGACACCCTCGGAGATACCTGTAGAGCACCTTTATAGTCACCCAGTTACGTTGTGACGTTTAATACACACAAGGTACTCTTCCGGTGTCAGTGAGTTGCATGATCTCATGGTCATAGGAACAGATAATTGACATGCAGAAAACTGTAGCAATAAACTGACATGATCATATGCTACGTTTATAGTTTGGGTCTTGTCCATCACATCATTCTCCTAATGATGTGATCCCGTCATCAAATGACATCTCATGTCCATGGCTAGGAAACCTTAACCATCTTTGATCAACAATCTAGTCTATTAGAGGCATACTAGGGACATGGTGTTGTCTATGTATCCACACATGTGTCCAAGTTTCCGAGCACTACAATTCTAGCATGGATAATAAATGATTATCATGAACAAGGAAATATGATAATAACTAATTTATTATTGCCTCTAGGGCATATTTCGAACTGTCTCCCACTTGTACTAGAGTCAATAATCTAGCTCACATCGCTATGTGATTTTTTATGAATCTCATACCCAATGAGTTCTGGGGTTCGATCATGTTTTGCATGTGAAAGAGGTTTTAGTCAATGGGTCTGTGACACTCAGAGCCGTGTGTACCTTGCAAATCTCTATGTCATACTGTAGACACTGCTACCACACTCCACTTGGAGCTATTCCAAATGGCTACTCCACTATACGTATCTGGATTGCTATTAAGAGTCATCCGGATTGGTGTTAAAGCTTGCATCGATGTAACTCTTTACGATGAACTCTTTATCACCTCCATAATCGAGAAACATTTCCTTAGTCCTCTAGTTACTAAGGATAATTTTGACCGCTGTCTAGTGATCCACTCTTGGATCACTCTTGTACCCCTTGACAGACTCATGGCAAGGCACATACTAGGTGTGGTACACAGCATGGCATAATACAGAGCCTATGGCTAAGGCGTATGGGACGACCTTCGTCCTTTCTCTTTCTTCTGCCATGGTCGAGCTTTGAGTCTCACTCAACTTCACATCTTACAAATCAGGCAAGAACTCTTTCTTTGACTGATCCATTTTGAACTCTTTCAAAATCTTGTCAAGGTATGTACTCATTAAAGTCTCATCAGGCGTCTTGATCTATCTCTATTGATCTCGATACCCAAAAATTAAGTAGCTTCATCGAGGTCCTCCTTTGAAAAACTCTTTTCAAACAACCCTTTATGCTTTCCAGAAATTATACATCATTTCCGATCAACAATATGTCATCCACATATGCTTATCAGAAATTCTATAGTGCTCCCACTCACTTTATTGTAAATACAAGTTTCTCATAAACTTTGTATAGACTCAAAAACTTTGATCACCTCATCAAAGTGTATATTCCAACTCCGAGATGCTTGCTCCAGCCCATAGAAGGATTGCTGGAGCTCGCACACTATCAGCATCCTTAGGACTAACAAAACCTTCTGGTTGAATCACATACAACCTTTCCTCAAGTAAACCGTTAAGGAAACGGTGTTTTGGCATCCATTTGCCAGATTTCATAATTGAAAAATGCAGCAACTGCTAACATAATTCCAACAGACTTTTAGCATCGCTACGGGTGAGAAAGTCTCATCGTAGTCAACTCCTTGAACTTGGCGTAAACTTCTATGCAACAAGTCGAGCTTTATAAATGGTGACATTCACCATCAGCGTCTTTCTTCATCTTAAAGGTCCACTTGTACTCAACGACCTGCCGTTCAACGAGCAAGTCTACCAAAGTCCATACTTGGTTTTCATACATGAATCCTTTCTCGAATTTCATGGCCTCTAACCATTTATCGGAATCTGGGCCCATCATCGCTTCTCCATAGCTCGTAGGTTCATCGTTGTCTAACAACATGACCTCTAAGACAGGGTTGTCGTACCACTCAGGAGTAGCACACGTCCTTGTCGACCTACGAGGTTTGATAGTAACTTGATCCGAAGGTTCTTGATCATCATCATTAACTTCCTCTTCAACTAACATAGGCTCCACAGAAACATCTTCCTGCGCTGCGCTACTCTCTCGATGAAACAAAGGTTCAACAACCTCATCAAGTTCTATCTTCCTCCCACTCAATCCTTTTGAGAGAAACTCTTTCTCGAGAAAGGACCTGTTTTAGCAACAAACACTTTATGCTTGGATATGAGATAGAAGGTTTACCCAACTGTTCTTAGGGTATTCTATGAAGATCCATTTGTCCGCTTTGGGTTCGATCTCATTAGCTGAAAACCTTTTTTTCACATAAGCGTCACAGCCCCAAACATTAAGAAATGATAGCTTAGGTTTCTATCCAACCATAATTCACACGGTGTCATCTCAACAGATTTAGATGGTGCCCTATTTATAGTGAATGTAGTTGTCTCTAATGCATAACCCCAAAACGATAAGAGATATCATAGTATGCACCATATCCAATAGAGCACGACTATGACGTTCGGACACACCATCACACTATGGTGTTCCAGGTGGCGTGAGTTGTGAAATAACTTTTCACATTGTCTTAAGTTGCATACCAAACTCGTAACTCATATATTCACCTCCACGATCATATCGTAGACATTTTATCTTCTCGTCATGATGATCTCAAACTTCACTCTGATTCTGCTTGAACTTTTCAAACGATTCAGACTTGTGTTTCATTAAGTAAATATACACTATATCCACTCAAATCATTAGTGAAGGTAAAAAATCAACGATATCCACCGCATGCTACAACACTCATTGGACCGTATACATGAATACGTATCATTTCCAATAAGTCACTTGCCCGTTCCATCAAGCCGGAAAACGGGGTTTTAGTCATCTTGCCCAAGAGGCATGGTCTGCATGTCTCAACCGATTCAAAATCGAATAAGTCCAAAGATCCATCAGCATGGAGTTTCTTCATGCGCTTTTGCACCAATATGACATTTAGCGGCAGTGCCACAAATATGTGGTACTATCATTATTAACTTTGTATCTTTTGGCATCTATATTATGAACATGTGTACTACTACGATCAAGATTCAACAAACCATTCATTGGGTGCATGACCATTGAGGGTATTATTCATATAGACAGAATAACCATTATTCTCTGACTTAAATGAATAACAGTATTGCAACAATAAACATGATCTAATCACCTTCATGCTGAACGCAAACACCAAATAACATTTATTTAGGTTCGTCACTAATCCTGAAGGTAGAGAGAGCGTGCGATGTTGATCACATCAAACATGGAAATATATACAACACACATCGTCACCTCACCCTTAGATAGTCTCCATTTATTCCGTAGCTTTTACTTCAAGTTACTAACATTTAGCAACCGAACCGGTATCCAATACCCAGGTGCTACTAGGAGTACTAGAAGGTACACATCAATAACACGTATATCAAATATACTTCTATCGATGTTGCCAGCCTTCTTATCTACCAAGTATCTAAGGTTGTTCAGCTTCAATGACCGTTCCCCTCATAATAGAATCACTGAGTCTCGAGTTTGGGTTCAACTTTGGGTTTCTTCACTAGAGCAGCAACAAACTTGCCATCCATGAAATTTCCCTCCTAGCCCTTTCCCTTCTCGAAACTAGTGGTTTCACTAACCATCAACACTTGATGCTCTTCTTGATTTCTAACTTCGTGATGTCAAACATCCCAAATAGCTCAGGAATCATTATTTCCATCCCTGGCATTTTATAGTTCATCATGAAGCTCTGGTAGCTTAGTGACAATGATTTGGAGAACTATAGCAATCACTATCTTATCTGGAAGATCAACTCTCACTCGATTCAAGCGATTGTAGTACCCAGAAAATCTGAGCACATGCTCAACGATTTAGCTATTCTCCTTCATCTTGTAGGCAAAGAATCTTGTTGGAGATGTCATATCTCACAACACAGGCACGAGCATGAGATCCCAATTTCAGCTCTTAGAACATCTCATATGTTCCGTGACGTTCAAAACGTTTTGGAGCCTCAATTCTAAGCCGTAATGCATGACACACTAAACTATCAAGTAGTCGTCGGAACGTGCCTGTCAGATGTTCACAACATCTACAGACAACGCTAGAGGGGGTGGCGCACCGAGCGATGCATTAAGGACACAAGCCTTCTGTGCAGCAATGAGGACAATCCTCAGCTCACGGACCCAGTCCGCAATATTGCTACCATCATATTTCACCTCTATTTCTCTAGGAACCTATAAAAATTCAAGGGAGCTACAGCGTGAGCTAGTAATCTACAACATAATTTGCAAAGACACTACTGACTATGTTCATGATAATGAGTTTAATTAATCATATTACTTAAGAACTTCCACTCAAACTGACGTCCCTCAATTCATTCGAGTGATACATGATCCAAATTCACCAACTCAAGTCCGATCATCACGTGAGTTGAGGTGGTTTCAATGGTGAACATCATCATGTTGATCATATCTACTATATGACTCATGTTCGACCTTTCCGTCTCTTGTGTTCTGAGGCCATGTCTGTACATGTTAGGCTCGTCAAGTTTAACCTGAGTGTTCCGCATGTGCAACACTGGCTTGCACCTGTTGTATGTGAACATAGAGTCTATCACACCCGATCATCACGTTGTGTCTCGACACGACGAACTTTCGCAACAGTGCACACTCGAGGAGAACACAATTTATCTTGAAATTTAAGTGAGGGATCACCTTATAATGCTATTGTTGTCCTAAGAAAAACAAGGTGCATAAAAGTATTAACATCACATGCAAATCATAAGTGACATGATATGGCCATGAAATTGTGCTTTTGATCTGCATCTTGAAATCACCGGCATGATCTCCACCATCACCGGCATGACACCATGATCTCCATCAACGTGTCGCCATCGGGGTTGTCACGCCCACCATGTTTCTACCACTATTGCTACCGCTTAGCGATAAAGTAAAGCATTACATAGCGCTTAATGATTGACACGCAGGTCATACAATAATTAAAGACAACCTTATGGCTCCTGCCGGTTGCCTTACTCATCGACATGCAAGTCATGATATTCTATACAATACATGATCATCTCATACATCGCATATATCTCATCATGTAATTGGCCATATCAAATCACAACATACCCTGCAAAAACAAGTTAGACGTCCTCTAATTGTTGTTGCAAGTTTTACGTGGCTGCTATGGGTATCTAGCAAGAACAATTCTCACCTACGCAAAACCATAACGGTGATACATAAGTTGCTTTTCAACCTTCTCAAGGACCGCCTTTGTCGAATCCGATCCAACTAAAGTAGGAGAAACAGACGCCCACCAGCCATCTTTGTGCAACGAAGTTACACGTCAGTTGATGGAACCGGTCTCTCGTAAGTGTATGAGTAAGGTTAGTGTGGGCCGCTTCATCCCACAATACCGCTGAACCAAAACACGACCAAGGGAGGAAGCAGTCTAAGAATCAATGTCCACAAACTCTTTGTGTTCTACTCGATATCTCATCTACACATAGACCTAGCTCATGATGCCATTGTTGGGGAACGTTGCATGGGAAACAAAAAATTCCTATGCACATGCAATATCTATCCATGGTGATGAGCATCTACAAGAGGGAGAGTGGATGTACATACCCTTGTAGATCGCTAAGTGGGAAGCGTTAAAAAACGTGGTTGATGTAGTCGAACATCTTCGCGATACAAATCGCCAAGCTTCTCGCGATCCCATCACGATCTGTCCCGCGATCCAATCACGATTTGTCCCGCGATCCCATCACGATCCATCCCGCGGTCAAATTATGAATCCGCTGGCGATCTTGATCATGGTCCTTCCTATCTAGCGCCGAACAGACGACACCTCCACACTCAGCACACGTACAGCTCGATAACGATCTCCTCCTTCTTGATCCAGGAAGAGGGAGTGGAGATGTAGATGAGTTCTCCGGCAGCGCGATGGCATGGCGGGATGGTGGTGCAACAATTCCAGCAGGGCTTCGCCTAAGCACCCCTGAAACGATCTAGAGGAGAAATTATGATCTAGAGGAGAGGGTAGCACGTGGATATTAGGGTTAGCTTTCCCCTCTAAATCCTCTAGTATATATAGGAGGGAGGGAGGGGAGGAGGCAGCCTCAAACCCTCAAGGTTTGGTCGAAATTGGAGGTGGAGGAGTCCTACTCCAATCCTATTAGGAGTAGGATTCCTCCTTTCCACTTGGAAACTGTTTCCACCTCTCCACCTTTTGGGTTTTTCCCACCCGTAGCCCCATGGGCTTTAGTGGGTGCTTAGTACAGCCCACCAGGGGCTGGTTTGAACCCACCCACAGCCCATGAGGTCCTTTGGGTCGAGACACCCCTCCTGATGGTCCCCCGACACCCTCTCGGCACTCCCGGTACACTACGGATGAGCCCAAAACTTTTCCGGTGACCAAAACAGGACTTCCTATATATCAATATTTACCTCTGGACCATTTAGGAGCTCATCGTTACATCCGGGATCTCATCTAGGACTCCGAATAAACTTCGCTCACCACCATACATAACTCTATACTACCGAAACATCACAGAACCTTAAGTGTGCAGACCCTACCGGTTCGAGAACTATGTAGACATGACCGAGACACCTCTACGGTCAATAACCAATAGCGGGACTTGGATGCCCATGTTGGTTCCTACATATTCCACAAAGATCTTTATCGGTCGAACCTCTATGTCAAGGATTCAGTTAATCCCGTATGATGTTCCCTTTGTTCTTCGGTATGTTACTTGCCTGAGATTCGATCGTCGGTATCTCCATACCTAGTTCAATATCGTTACCAGCAAGGAAACGAGTAAACAAGTAAAGATACTTGCCGGTAACAAGGTTGAACTAGGTATGGAGATACCGACGATCGAATCTCGAGCAAGTAACATACCAAAGAACAAAGGGAACATCATACGGGATTAACTGAATCCTTGACATAGAGGTTCGACCGATAAATATCTTCATAGAATATGTAGGAATCAATATGGGCATTCAGGTCCCGCTCTTGGTTATTGACCGTAGAGGTGTCTCGATCATGTCTACATAGTTCTCGAACCCACAGGATCTACACACTTAAGGTTCAGTGACGTTTCGATAGTATAGAGTTATGTATGGTGGTGCCCGAAGGTTTCTAGGAGTCCCGGATGAGATCTCGGACATCATAAGGTGCTCCGGAATGGTCTGGAGGTAAAGATTGATATATACGAAGTCCTGTTTTGGTCACCAGAAAAGTTTTGGGCTCATCGGTAGTGTACTAGGAGTGTCGGGAGGGTACCGGGGGACCATCAGGAGGGGTATTTCGACCCAAGAGGCTACACGGGCTGTGGGAGAAGTAATGCCAACCCTTACTGGGCTGGCCGAAGGCCCACAGGAAGCCCATGCGGCTAGGGAATAAAACCCAAGGTGGAAAGAAGGCAAAAGGGAAAATAACGAAGGAGTCCTAATCCTACTAGGAGTGGAGGAGGAGGACTCCTCCCGCCCACTTCGACCGAAGATAGGGGCTGGCCCCTGGGGGGCCAAGCCTCCTCCTCCCCTCCTCCTATATATACTAGAGGTTTGAGGATTTTTTGGACACAGAAAAACAGCCACGTGCTACATCTCTTCTAGATCGTAGTTTCTCCTCTAGATCGGTTTTCAGAAGTGCTTAGGCGAAGCCCTGCTGGAATAACTGCACCACCATCGCCACAATGCCGTCGCGCTGCCGGAGAACTCGTCTACCTATACGCTCCTTCTTGCTGGATCAAGAAGGCGAAGATCGTCATCAAGCCGTATGTGTGCTGAACGCGGAGGTGCCATCCGTTCGGCGCTAGATCGGGATGGATCGTGATTGGATCATGGGATGCTCGGCGATTTGGATCGCGAAGACGTTCGACTACATCAACCGCATTTCTTAATGCTTCCCGCTTAGCGATCTACAAGGGTATGTAGATGCACTCTCCCCTCTCTTAGATGCTCATCTCCTAGATTGATCTTGGTGAATCATAGGATTTTTTTTCTTTCCCATGCAACATTCCCCAACAGTGGCATCATGAGCTAGGTCTATGTGTAGATGAGATCTTGAGTAGAACACAAAGAGTTTGCGGGCGTTGATGCTTAGATTGCTTCCTCCCTTGGTAGTGTTTTGGTTCAGCGGTATTGTGGGATGAAGTGGCTTGGACCATCCTTACTCGTACGCTTACGAGAGACCGGTTCCATCGATTGACGTGTAACTTCGTTGCACAAAGATGGTTGGGGATGTCTGTTTCTCCTACTTTAGTTGGATCGGATTCGACAAAGGCAGTCCTTGAGAAGGTTGAAAAGCAAATTATGTATCACCGTTTTGGTTTTGCGTGTGTGAGAATTGTTCTTGCTAGATACCCGTAGCAGCCACATAAAACTTGCGACAACAATTAGAGGACGTCTAACTTGTTTTTGCAGGGTATGTTGTGATGTGATATGGCCAATTACATGATGAGATATATGTGATATATGAGTTGATCATGTGTTGTATAGAATATCACGACTTGCATGTCGATGAGTACGGCAACCGGCAGGAGCCATAGGGTTGTCTTTAATTATTCTATGACCTGCGTGTCAATCATTAAGTGCTATGTAATGCTTTACTTTATCGCTGAATGGTAGCAATAGTAGTATGAGCATGGTGGGCGTGACAAACCCGATGGTGACACAATGATGGAGATCATGATGATGGAGATCATGGTGTTATGTCGGTGACGATGGAGATCATGTCGGTGCTTTCAATATGGAGATCAAAAGCACAAGTTCATGGCCATATCACATCACTTATGATTTGCATGTGATGTTAATCCTTTTATGCACCTTGTTTTTCTTAGGCCGACAGTAGCATTATAAGGTGATCCCTCACTTAAATTTCAAGATGAATTTTGTTCTCACCGAGTGTGCACCATTGCAAAAGTTCGTCGTGTTGAAACACCACATGATGATCGGGTGTGATAGACTCTGCGTTCACATACAACGGGTGCAAGCCAGTGTTGCACATGCGAAACACTCGGGTTAAACTTGACGAGGCTAGCATGTACAGACATGGCCTCGGAACACAAGAGACCGAAAGGTCGAATATGAGTCATATAGTAGATATGATCAACGTGATGATGTTCACCATTGAAACCACCTCAACTCACGTGATGATCGGACTTGAGTTGGTGAATTTGGATCATGTATCACTCAGATGACCTGAGGGATGTCAATTTGAGTGGGAGCTTTAGTAATTTGATTAACTAAACTCATTATCTTGAACAATAGTCTTAGTAACCTTTGCTTATTTATGTTGAAGATCAATGGCTCGCGCAGTAGCACCCCTGAATTTCAATGTGTTCCTAGAGAAAGCTAAGTTGAAAGATGATGGAAGTAACTTTGCAGACTGGGCCCGTAATCTGAGGATTATCCTCATGGCTTCCCAGAAGGCATATGTCCATGATGCACTTCTTTGTAACCAACCCACAGACATGTCATCCAAAGACGTTGAGAACGCTTGGGAGGCACGTTCTGGAGATTACTCAATAGTTCAGTGTGCAATATTACATGGCTTAGAACCGGGACTTTAAAGACGTTTTGAACGTCATGGAGCATATGAGATGTTCTAGGAGTTGGACTTTATCTTTAAGAAGAATGCCCGGATAGAGAGGTATGAGACCTCCGATAAGTTCTACGCTTGCAAAATGGAGGAGAATGGGTCTATCAGTGAACATATACTCAGAATGTCTAGGTATTCGACTCGTCTGGCGGAGTTAGGGATGCCCCTTCCGCTAGAGGTGATCATTGACAGAGTTCTTCAATCATTGCCACCAAGCATGGGATGAACAAGTCAGTTGCCGAGCTATTTGCGATGCTAAAAGTCGCTGAGTCTGAAATCCAGAAAGAACATCAAGTGTTGATGGTCAATAAAACAACTAGTTTCAAGAAGAATGGCAAGTGCAAGAAGGGTAACTCCAAGAAGGGTGGCAAAGTAGTTGCTCCTCCCGTGAAGAAACCCAAGGCTGGACCCAAGCCAGAAACTAAGTGCTTCATTGCAAGGGAACTGGTCACTGGAAGCAAAACTGCCCCAAGTATCTGGCTGACAAGAAGGCGGCCAACAACAAACAAGGTATATATGTTATACATGTTATTGATGTGTACCTTACTAGCTCTCACTGTAGTGCCTGGGTATTTGATACTGGTTCGGTTGCTCACATTTGCAACTCAAAACAGGAACTACGGAATAGACGAAGGCTGGCGAAGGACGAAGTGACGATGCGCATGGGAAATGGTTCCAAGGTTGATATGATCGCCGTCGGCACGCTCTCTCTTCGATTACCATTGGGATTAGTGATGAACCTGAATAATTGTTTTTAGTGCCCACATTAAGCATGAAAATTATATCTGGATCTTGTTTATTGCGAGACGGTTACTCATTTAAATAAGAGAATAATGGTTGTTCTATTTACATGAGTAATATCTTTTATGGTCATGCACCCAATGTGAGGGGTTTATTCATATTGAATCTTGATAGTGATGATACACATGTTCATAACATTGATGCCAAAAGATGTAGAGTTGATAGTGATAGTACCACTTTCTTGTTGCACTGTCGTTTAGGTCATATTGGTGTAAAACGCATGAAGAAGGTCCATGCTGATGGACTTTTGGAGTCACTTGATTTTGAATCACTTGACACATGTGAACCATGCCTCATGGGCAAGATGACTAAACGTCGTTCTTTGGAACAATGGAATGGGCAAGTGACTTGTTGGAAATCATACATACTGATGTGTGCGGTCCAATGAATGCTGCCGCGCATGGTGGATATCGTTATTTTCTCACCTTCACTGATGACTTAAGTAGATATGGGTATATTTACTTAATGAAACACAAGTCTGAAACGTTTGAAAAGTTCAAGCAATTTCAGAGTGAAGTTGAGAATCATCATAACAAGAAGATTAAATTCCTGCGATCTGATCGAGGAGGTGAATATCTAAGTTATGAGTTTGGCAGTCACATAAGACGGTGTGGAATTGTTTCACAATTGACACCGCAAGGAACACCACAGCGTAATGGTGTGTCCAAACATCGTAATCGAATCTTATTAGATATGGTGCATTCGATGATGTATCTTGCCGATTTGCCACTATCGTTTTGGGGTTATGCATTAGAGACAACTGCATTCACTTTAAATAGGGCACCATCAAAATCCGTTGAGACAACGGCATATGAACTATGGTTGGCAAGAAGCCAAAGTTGTCGTTTCTTAAAGTTTGGGGATGTGATGATTATGTCAAAAAGCTTCAGCCTGAAAAGTTGGAACCCAAAGCGGAGAAATGCGTCTTCATAGGATACCCGAAAGAGACAGTTGGGTATACCTTCTATCTCTGATCCGAAGGCAAAGTGTTTTTTGCTAAAAAGGGAACATTTCTTGAGAAATAGTTTCTCTCGAAAGAATTGAGTGGGAGGAAAATAGAGCTTGATGAGGTTATTGAACCTTTACTTCAACCAGAGAGTAGAGCAATGCAGAAAGATTTTTATGTGGAGCCTACGAAAGTTGAAGAGGAAGTTCATGATGATGATCATGAAGCTTCGGATCAAGTCACTATTGAACCTTGTAGGTCGACAAGGGTGCATACTGCTCCTGAGTGGTACGACAACCCTGTCTTGGAGGTCATGTTGTTGGACAGCAATGAACCTACGAGCTATGGACGAGCGATGATGGGCCCAGATTCTGAGAAATGGTTAGAGTCCATGAAATCCGAGATGGGATCAATCTATGAAAACAAAGTATGGACTTTGGACGTATTACCTGAAGGGCGAAAGTCCATTCAGAACAAATGGATCTTTCAGAAGAAGACGGACGCGAACGGTAATATCACCGTCTATAAAGCTCGACTTGTGGCAAAGGGTTTTTCACAAGTTCAAGGAGTTGACTACGATGAGACCTTCTCACCCGTAGCGATGCTTAAGTCTGTCAGAATCATGTTAGCAATAGTTGCATATTTCGACTATGAAATTTGGCAGGTGGATGTCAAAACAGCATTCCTGAACGGTTTACTTGAGGAAGAGTTGTATATGATGCAACCAGAAGGTTTTGTCAATCCAGAGAATGCTGACAAAGTTTGCAAACTCCAGCGATCCATTTATGGATTGGTGCAAGCATCTCGGAGTTGGAATAAGCACTTTAATGAGGTGATCAAAGCGTTTGGGTTTATACAAGTTTATGGAGAAGCTTGTATTTACAAGAAAGTGAGTGGGAGCTCTATGGCATTTCTAATATTATATGTGGATGACATATTGTTGATTGGAAACAATATAGAAATGCTGGAAAGCGTGAAGGAATATTTGAACAAGAGTTTTTCAATGAAGGACCTCGGAGAAGCTGCGTTCATATTAGGCATTAAGATTTATAGAGATAGATCGAGATGCTTGATAGCACTTTCACAAAGCAATACCTTGATAAAGTTTTGAAGAAGTGCAAAATGGATCAGTCCAAGAAGGGGTTCTTGCCTATGTTACAAGGTGTGAAGTTGAGTAAGACTCAATGCCCAGTGACTGCAGAAGATAGAGAGAAGATGAGTGTCATCCCCTATGCTTCAGCCATAGGCTCTATCATGTATGCAATGTTGTGCACAAGACCCGATGTCAGCTTTGCCATAAGTATGGCTAGAAGGTTTCAAAGTGATCCTGGAATGGAGCACTGGACGGCGATCAAGAATATCCTTAAGTACCAGAAAAGGACTAAGGAAATGTTTCTCATTTATGGAGGTGATTAAGAGGTCGTCGTAAAGGGTTACGTTGATGCAAGCTTTGACACTGATCCGGATGACTCTAAGTCGCAAACCGGATACGTATTTATTCTCAACGGGGGAGGGGTAAGCTAGTGTAGTTCCAAGCAAAGAGTGATACCCGATTCTACATGCGAAGCGGAGTACATCGCAGCCTTGGAGGCAGCAAAGGAAGGTGTCTGGATGAAGCAGTTCATGAGAGATCTTGGAGTAGTGCCTAGTGCACTGAATCCAATGACTCTGTTCTGTGACAGCACTGGTGCCATTGCTCTGGCCAAGGAACCAAGGTTTCACAAGAGGACCGGACACATAAAGCGACGCTTCAATTCCATCCACGATTACATCGAGGAGAAGGACATAAATATTTGTAAAGTGCACACGGATCTAAATGTTGCAGACCCGTTGACTAAACCTCTTCCAAGGGCTAAACATGATCAAGACCAAAACTGTATGGGTGTTTGATTCATTACAATGTAAATCACATAGTGATGTGAGCTAGATTATTGACTCTAGTGCAAGTGGGAGACTGTTGGAAATATGCCCTAGAGGCAATGATAAAATGGTTATTATTATATTTCCTTGTTCATGATAATTGTTTATTATCCATGCTATAATTGTATTGACTGGAAACACATTGCATGTGTGGATATATAAACAACACTTTGTCCCAAGTGTGCCTCTAGTAAACTAGCTCGTTGATCAAAGATGGTCAAGGTTTCCTAGCCATTGACATGAGATGTCATTTGATAATGGGATCACATCATTAGGAGAATGATGTGATGGACAGGACCCAAACTATAAACGTAGCATATGATCGTATCAGTTTATTGCTACAGTTTTCTGCATGTCAAGTATATGTTCCTATGACCATGAGATCATGCAACTCACGGACACCGGAGGAGTGTCTTATGTGTATCAAATGTTGCGACATAACCGGGTGACTATAAAGGTGCTCTACAGGTATCTCCGAGGCTGTTTGTTGGGTTGGCATGGATCAACACTGGGATTTGTTACTCCGTGTGATGGAGAGGTATCTCCGGGCCCACTCGGTAATACAACATCACAATAAGCCTTGCAAGCAGTGTGACTAAGATTTAGCCATGGGATCTTTTATTACGACAACGAGTAAAGAGACTTGCATGTAACAAGGTTGAACTACGTATGGAGATACCGACGATCGAATCTAGGGCAAGTAACATACCGAAGAACAAAGGGAACATCATACATGATTAACTGAATCCTTGACATACAGGTTCTACCGATAAAGATCTTCGTAGAATATGTAGGAATCAATATGGGAATCCAGGTCCTGCTATTGGTTATTGACCATAGAGGTGTCTCGGTCATGTCTACATAGTTCTCGAACCCACAGGGTCTGCACACCTATGGTTTGCTGACGTTTCGGTAGTATAAAGTTATGTATGGTGGTGACCGAATGTTGTTCGGAGTCCTGGATGAGATCCTAGATGTCACGAGGAGCTCCGGAATGGTTCGGAGGTAAAGATTGATATATAGGAAGTCCTGTTTTGGTCACCGGAAAAGTTTCGGGTTCATCGGTAGTGTACCTGGAGTGCCGGGAGGGTACCGGGGGACCATCAAGAGGGGTATTTCGACCCAAGATACATGGGCTGTGGGAGAAGGAATACTTGCCTTTAGTGGGATGCCCGAAGGCCCACATGAAGCCCATGCGGCTTGGGAAGGAAACCCAAGGTGGAAAGAAGGCAAAAGTGGGAAATAAGGAAGGAGTCCTAAGCCTACTAGGAGTGGAGGAGCAAGACTCCTCCCTCCCACTTCGGCCGAAGCTAGGGGCTGGCCCCTTGGGGGCCAAGCCTCCTCCTCCCCTCCTTCTATATACTAGAGGTTTGAGGGTTTTTTGGACACAGAAAAACAGCCACGTGATACCTCTCCTCTAGATCGTAGTTTCTCCTCTAGATCGGTTTTCAGCGGTGCTTAGGCAAAGCCCTGCTGGAATAACTCCACCACCTTCGCCGCAACACCGTCGCACTGTCGAAGAACTCGTCTACCTCTCTGCTCCCTCTTGCTGGATCAAGAAGGCGGAGATCGTCATCAAGCCGTACGTGTGCTGAACGCGGAGGTGTCGTCCGTTCGGCGCTAGATCGGGGCGAATCGTGATTGGATCGCAGGATGCTCGGCGATTTGGATCGTGAAGACGTTCGACTACATCAACCGCGTTTCCTAATGCTTCCCGCTTAGCGATCTACAAGGGTATGTAGATCCACTCTCCCCTCTCGTAGATGCTCATCTGCTAGATTGATCTTGGTGAAGCGTAGGAATTTTTTTATTTCCCATGCAACATTCCCTAACATTTCGCAAGTCCTTCGAATTGCTATTTGATATTCCAAAATCCTCAGTAGCCTATATATCTTGACCTTTCCCACCTGCTTGAATTATGGTTAATTCCATATGTCTAGCCACCTTCTTGAAAATCCTTTGCAATTGTCCTTTAATCTTATTTATACAAACTGTGTGTGAATGCACACAATCATCAATTGTTCCTCATAAATTATCTCTCCAGCTCAAGTGTCTTTCCAAACATGAGTTGGTTCTCAACAAATCAACTTTCTTTGATTGTTCATCTAAGTCCGCTCATCTTCTTGTACTTGATTGGAGCATCTATTTCTGATACACTAGCCTAGAAATCGTAATTCCTTTGCTATTTAAGTATTGATATTATTCAAATGATCTCTAACGCGATGGCATGCATTATTTCATCCTGTTATTGGGTACCAATACTCACATCAGGTCCTTTGTGGACCGCCAGACCCATTGTTGGGTTATTATCCGATAGCATCCTTCGCATTCAAAATTCTTGTGAGTTCTTCCCCTGATACATGATGCCACTGGTAAATTATGTCTTCTCCCTGTGATAAGTTGTATCCTACGCTTTTGTCAGCCATGCTTTGATGTGAAGCATGTGTTGATTCCTCTTGAATGTTTGTGGTATATGTTCCTAAGATGCCCCGATGGGTTGAACCAATGCCTTCCCAAATCTGTGTGAACCCAGAAACTTCTATGGGTCATACTCTACTTGTTGGGGATATAATCCCACGGTATGACCCGCCTAAAGGGATCCGGGTTATACCTGACGGCTCGTGAGCCGGCCCAAGAATGAGCCGTGAGACTTACGGCCCAGGAAGATAGGCAGCTCATGGTGTGGGCCGCCAGGTGGCCCGGACAGAGAAGACCCGGGTGCGTAAGCCGCCCGGAGGTAAGTTTGCAGGGAAGATAGAGGAAGACTCGGATAGACAATGAGAGTCGGTTACAACTTGTATGACCTAGAGTCTTTACCTCCTATATAAAGGTAGACCCGAGACGACTTAGAGATCGGGTGATCGAGAACTAGGTCAAGCTTTTGCTCCCTTGTAATTGATACAACAAGCAATACAAAGACAATCAGGACGTAGGCTATTACCTCGCCTTGATGGGCCAAACCTGGGTAAACTTGTGGCCTTCGTCCCAGCCAACCCCTTTGAGTCCATCATGTTAGCAATGGCCTCGAATCCAAGTTCGTTCACCCGGACATCTGCCGTGATACATCCACGATAGTTGGCGCCCACCGTGGGGCAAACGCTTGGTGGTGTTGAGTTCTCAAAGGGCTCTCTCCCGGGGCTCGAAGGATACGTGGTCGGAAGGATCAGCAAGAGTCACCATGGTCGGCTCTACATCGATGATGCCGGCTGGGGGCTTGAGGCTGATTCCGTGGAGTATGGATTCCGGGTTCCGGTCGGCGGGATCCGCGTCTTCATCGGAAAGGTTGATGGATCTGCACCCTGGCCGGACATCTGCACTGACATCATCGAGCCGGCTCGGCGTCTGCAACTAGTGCGTAACATGCATCCTGCCCGTGCTAATCCGGGTCAGAAGCATGTCTTCGTAGGCTTCACTCAAGGTATGGATCTGGAAGCTTCCGGATCACAGGAAACTCTTGTCTATTCAGAGGACGAATTTTAAATTGGAGAAACGGAGTCGGTGTACCAGCTCTGCAACGGTGGCCTTGGGGGCTACGACAACGTCTCCCCTGAGTTAGATCACTCTGAGTTAGAAGATCTTGGGCTTCTAGTTCATGCTGCCGTATTCATGGTGGGATGATCCCCAGGCATGAGTAGTGCAGCCGCGGGAACCGCCAGCTGGGGTGATAACCCGCCGCCGCCGGCTCAAGTTCTTGTGGAGCTGATGGACGAGCTCACGGCTTTAATGGCCACTGAGGTCACACCAGATAATCAAGCAGCTCGGAATTTAGAGATCGCAAGGATCAAGGGTTGGATGACAGAGGAACGGCAAAGGATGGCTGAGCTAAAGATCCAGATGGAAGAAGAGGCAGAACGTATCAAGGCAGATGCTTTCCGTCTAGGGCTGGAGCAAATATCAGCTGCAACGGTACATCGAAGGAGGCATCAATCCCGTCTGCCAGAGCGCTATGAAGCAAGGAACCTCTTCAATACTCCTGGCGCGGGGCGAGTAACAGACGCGCCCGAAAGCTGCCCGACGGAGCGGCCATCGACTCATCCGGCCCGGCATAACCAAGCTTCACCTAGGGGCTTTCCAACACCAGCGGGTCATTATTCTAACTCGGCCGAGAATATGGCGGCAGTGGCCGCCCGACTTGAGACAATTCCTATCCCGGATGAAGCACCCTTTGCGGAGGATGTGCGGAACGCCATCGGGTACCTGCAGACGGCCGTGGCCCAGCAGGAGAAATATACTCACAGCTGGGGCCATATTCATTCAACCCCCCTCCTCAGCCGCAGCTTTAGCCGACGTTATGAGTCACCAGCAGGTTCCAGCAGCAACCGGCACAGAGAGATTCCGATGGGTCATCGGCCGGGTAGAGACACGCCAGCATTTGTAAACCATGCGGGAAGCCCGCAAGAGGCGCCAGAAAGGCCGGCTTACCAGGAGCCCATGCCTTCCATTTTGGTAGGGGCAGGAGTAAACTCCAGGATGGTTGGGCTGCCGTGTTTATCACTGGCTCTGCGAGGCGAACGGTTGCCGAAAGACTTCAAAGGGCCCCACAAGGTCCCAAATTATACCGTTGATTTACCCCCGGAGGCCTGGGTGGAAAGTTATGAACTGGCCATGGAGATGCAGGATGTTAGTGAGGCAGTTTGTGCCAAGTATTTCCTCATGATGCTTGAAGGCCCGGCTCGCACGTGGCTAAAGGGATTACCACCTAATACCATCAATTCATGGGCGGAGCTCAAGGCCCGGTTCATTAAAAACTTTCAAGGGACGTGCAAGCAGCCTATGACCATTGTGGATCTTGATCACTGTGTCCAACAGGAGAATGAGTCGGCCCATCATTGGGTATGGCGAGTCTCGACAATCATCCACTCGTCGGAGCAGATCACGGCGGCCCAAGTGGTGCTGATCTTGGAGAAGAACTGCCACTTTGTTCCTCTAAAGCAGAAGCTTGGGCGGCTCAAACGTACGTGTGAGGACATGGGAGAGCTCATGACGGCTCTCATGAAATATGCCGACTCTGACAGCACGAAGGATCCGGGTTCTGATGATGAGAAGGCTGGCCAAGGTAAGAAGAGCAATCAATACAAGGGTGCAGCACACAATGGTAGCCAGAGCAAGCGTAAGAATCTAGAAGCCGGGTCAGAGCTGGTGGCTAATACAAACACCCAGCAGAATTACTCCAAAGGTAATAGGAGGTTCAAATCACCCTTTGGCAAGGATAACTCTTCCTCGAACATGGAGGAGTTACTTAAGCGACCTTGTCCAAATCACAGTCTGCCTGATAAGCCGGCAAACCACACATGGGAGAATTGCAATTTCATGCAGAAGTACAAGCGGTATTTCACACTACCTAACAATCGAGATGGTGGCCTGCCAGGCAGCTCAGGACATGGCGGGTCAGGAGCTAGGTTTGGTTCCGGCGGCTCAGGATCCAATCATCCAGGTCAGGATAATCAGGGGGGACACCAGCCGCATTCTGGTAACAATAATCAACAACAACAACAACAACGTAATCAGTCTGGTTATCAGAGTAATCCGAAGCAGCTCAGCTCCGGGCAATACCACGTTTTCACAACTAGTCTCAATAAACGGGACCAGAAGTTGCGTAAGCGGGCAGTTAATGCGGTTGCACCGGCTCTTTCGCAGTACTTAAAGTGGTATGAATATGACATAACATGGAGCCGAGAAGATCACCCGCCGCGTGTCGATGACCCGGGGCATCTGGCTTTTGTTGTGGCCCCCCAGGTGGGCGGATATATGGTGAACAAGGTGCTTATGGATGGCGGCAGCAGCATAAACATCCTTTATTATGACACTTTCCGGCATATGAAGTTGCTTGACAAGGATTTAAAATCTTCATCCATCGTCTTTCATGGTGTGGTGCCGAGTAAATCAGCATATCCGGTGGGCAGGATTCCGTTGGAAGTGGCTTTTGGCGATGAATACAATTACAGGGTGGAATCCTTGTGGTTCGAGGTGGTCAAGATCAAGAGTCCTTATCATGCGTTATTTGGACGGCCAACTTATGCTAAGTTCATGGCTAGGCCCTGCTATGTTTACTTGCAGCTCAAGATGCCCGGCTTAAATGGTACCATTACCGTTCATGGTGACCGAAATACGGCTATTGAGTGTGAAGAAGGAGATGCGGCTTACGCAGAGTCCAGTTGCGCCCACGAGGAACTTCAGTTCTTAGGAGAATGTTGATCCGAAAGATATGACCCTACCGAAAAAGACCACCACGGAAGTTAAGCCGCCCCTCAAGTTTTCAGCAGATGATACCAAGACAGTAGATTTCACTCCGGGCGACTCATCTAAGCAGTTCATCATTGGAGCTCACATGGATCCCAAATAGGAAAGCACGCTCATCGAATTCATCCGTGGGAATCGGGACATCTTCGCATGGAAACCTTCTGACATGTCGGGTGTACCGAGAGAGTTCGCTGAGCACAACCTTAATGTGGATCCAAAGTTTAAGCCGATTAAACAGTTTTTGCGGCGGTTCAATGAGGAGAGGAGCAAGGCTATTGGGGAAGAAGTTGCCCGACTTTTGGCAGCGGGTTTTATTGTTGAAGTTTTTCACCCATAATGGTTGGCTAACCCGGTGCTGGTGCTCAAAAAGAATGGCACATGGCGTATGTGTGTGGACTACATGGACCTTAACAAAGCTTGTCCGACTGATCCATTTGCCTTCCCTCTTATTGATCAGATCATTGATGCTACGGCAGGGTGTGAACGTTTGTGCTTCCTGGATGCTTACTCGGGTTATCATCAGATCAAGATGGCGGTTAAAGACCAGGAGAAGACGGCTTTTATTACACCCTTTGGGGTGTTCTGTTATGTCTCTATGCCTTTCGGGCTCAAGAGTGCCCAGGCGACTTATCAGCGATGCGTGCAGAACTGCCTTCACAGTTAGATTGGCCGTAATGTTCATGCTTATGTATATGACATCGTGGTCAAATCCAGAAAGAAGGAGACTCTCTTGGAGGATTTAAAGGAAACTTTTGATAATCTCCGGGTGATGATGCTTAACCCGACCAAGTGTGTCTTTGGTGTACCGGCAGGCAAGCTTTTGGGTTTCCTGGTCTCTGAGCGTGGTATCGAGGCTAACCCGGATATGATCAAGGCTATAACATCTCTGGGAGAGCCAGCTTGCATTAATGATGTTCAACGCTTGGTAGGGCGGATTGCTGCGTTGAGCCGGTTCATAAGCCGTCTTGGAGAGAAGGCTATTCCTTTATATCAAATGATGAAGAAGACAGACAAATTTTTCTAGAGCAAAGCGGTGGGTGAAGCACTTGAGGCGCTTAAAAACAGCTCACTGAGTCGCCAGTGCTGGCCTCTCCGGCTGGGAAAGAATCGTTACTCCTTTATGTGGCGGCTAATAACCGGGCAGTGAGTGTTGAAATTGTGGTCAAGCGCAAGGAGGCCGGGAAGGAGTATCCAGTGCAAAGACCGGTTTATTATATTAGTGAGGTCCTGACAGAGTCGAAGCAAAGGTATCCTCATTGGCAGAAGCTGGTATATGGGGTCTTCATGGCCAACCGCAAGTTAAAACACTAATTCTTAGGGCACCAGATAATTGTGGTCAGTTCTGCTCTGCTAGGGGATATTATCCAGAACAGAGAAGCCACGGGAAGGATTGCTAAGTGGGCATTGGAGTTGGGACCTCTCAATTTAAAATATGTGCCTCGCACAGCTATGAAGTCCCAAGCCCTTGTGGATTTCATAAATGATTGGACGGAGTGTCAAGCTCCCAAGGAAAAGCCGCATGACACATACTGGACTATACACTTTGATGGATCCAAGCAGTTAGAGGGATCAGGGGTAGGAGTTGTTCTGACATCCCCCAAGGGTGATAAGTTTTGTTATGTGCTCTGGCTGATGTTCCCCTACACTAACAATGCGGCTGAGTATGAAGCTTTGCTTCACAGTCTTAGGTTAGCCAAGGAGATGAATTTGAGCCGAGTCAGGTATTTGGGCGACTCAGATCTGGTTGCTTAGCAAGTTTCTGGCACTTGGGTTTCCAAAGACCCGCGGATGGCGGCTTATCGTCAGGCGGTTGATATTATTGCGGGTCACTTCAAAGGATATTAGGTAGATCACATTGATCATCGCAGGAATGAGGCGGCTGATGCCTTATCACGGTTAGGTTCTCAACGAAAGCCGGTGCCACCCAATGTTTTTTTGGTCGTCTTACACCATCCGACTGTCAAGATACCTTTAGAAGAAGATTTGGCCGTTCCTGACCCGGAGGCAAAATTGGTGGCGGCTCTGCATGCTATCCCAGATTGGACTATTCCCTATTTGGCCTATTTGATCCGGGGCGAGTTACCTGAGGATGAAGACCTAGCCAGAAAGATCACCCGACGTTCTAAGTCCATGACAATGGTTAATGGTGAGTTGCATAAATGCAGCGTGACGGGAGTTTTCCAACGTTGTGTTTCACTCGAGGAGGGTCGGCAGATCTTGAATGAAATCCATGCTGGCGATTGTGGACACCACGTCGGCTCGAAGTCTTTGGTGGCCAAGGCTTTTCGGCACGGGTTTTTCTGGTTGACGGCTCATAAAGATGCTGAGGACCTAGTCCGTAAGTGCGACGGCTGTCAGAAGTTTGGCCGGCATGCTCATATTCCGGCTCAGGAGTTAAGGATGGTACCAATTACTTGGCCGTTTGCGGTCTGGGGGCTTGACATGGTGGGACCTTTCAAGAGATCGAAGGATAATAAAACACACCTCCTGGTGGCGGTGGACAAGTTTACCAAGTGGGTAGAGGTAGAGCCAGTCAGCAAATGTGACGCGGCTACGGCAGTTTTATTTATTAAAAAGTTGATATACCGTTTTGGTTACCCACACAACATCATCACTGATAATGGTACAAATCTATCCAAGGGGCCTATGAAAAAAATTCTATGACGAAGAGCATATCCGGCTTGATGTTTCAGTAGTGGTGCATCCACAATCCAATGGTCAGGCGGAGCGTGCCAATCAGGAAATTCTAAGAGGGATTAAACCGCGGCTTATGGTTCCTTTGCAGCGAACGCCCAGGTGTTGGGTAGAAGAATTACCCTCCATCTTATGGAGCATCAGGACCACCCCTAACAGATCCACGGGTTTCACGCCTTTCTTTATGGTGTACGGGACCGAGGCAGTTTTGCCCAGTGACATCCGGCATGACTCGCCAAGGGTGGCAGCTTATGTTGAGGCGGACAATGAGACGACACGTCAAGACACATTGGATGCTCTGGAAGAGGCGCGTGAGCTAGCAGCGGCCCGGTCGGCGATTTATCAACAAGACATGTGTCGCTATCACGGTCGCAGGGTCAAGACCCGGACGTTCCAGGAAGGCGACTTAGTGCTTCGGCTGATTCAGGACCAGACAAATATGCATAAGCTCTCTCCTCCATGGGAAGGACCTTTTGTAGTCAGCAAAAATCTCAACAACGGGTCATATTACTTCATCAATATCCGAGATGACTCAGATACGGCGGGTCAGGAGACCCGCCGGCCGTGGAACATCGCACATCTCCGGCCTTATTTCACTTAAGGGTGTAGAGACCCTTCATTGTACACTATCATTGTACATGTCATAGTCATATAAATAAATAAAGAAGTATCACTGCAAAGGTGAAGTCCCTGCTGTTTTACACATCCTCATATGAGAGAAGGTTAAACAATGTTCCGGTTGATGTATCAACTAAGATGGGCGAACGACGGCTTTTTTCCTTCGGGTATAGCTTATAATGCTTATTAGCCAGGCGCTATGCCACAAAAGCCCAGCTCAGAAAAATGAGTCGCGGCGCCAGGCGCTATGCCACAAAAGCCCGGCTCACGAAAATGAGTCGCGACGCCAGGCGCTATGCCACAAAAGCCCGGCTCAAAAAATGAGTCGCGGCGCCAGGCGTTATGCCACAAAAGCCCAGCTCGGGAAAATGAGTCGCGGCACCAGGCGTTATGCCACAAAAAAAACGTCTCAGAAAAATGAGTCGTGGTGAGGGCGGCTTCTTTCCTTTGGGTACAGCTTCTAACGCCTATCCACCGGCGTTTTACGCCGTACTGCTGAAGGGGGCTTCTTACCGACGGGTATCGCTTCTAACACCCTATCGGCCGGCTTTATGCCAAATTTCCGGCTAACATGATTAGCCGCGGTTGTGAGGTTTTTTTACCGATGGGTAGCTAACACCTAATAACCCGCGAACGGCGCCTTCTTACCTTCGGGTACAGCTTCTAACGCTTATCCGCTGGCGTTTACGCTGTATTATTACCTTCGGGTACAGCTTATAATGCTTGTTAAGTGGCTTTATGCTACAAAACTCCAGTTAACATGATTAGCCATGGACGGAAATTATTAAGTCCTTTCGGCCGGCTCTCAACCCAAGAAGAGGAGACAAACGACGACAAGTCGGGAATGCATACAAGGAAGATGGCACTTTGGAAGCCGGATTTTTTCTCATTTAAAAAGATCAGCAGAGCAAATGTCACAGGAAATATATTACAAACACTCTGTGTAGAGCCCAAAAGTGTTGATCAAGTCTTTCAAGTCCCCTACGATGAGTTAAGGAGATCCGGCTATTACAAAATGGAGTTAGTCAACTGGCCGGCGGCTCATCTTGCTCCGGTTCTTCAGGTGCGTAGATCTGAAGGTTGTCCAAGTTCCAGTTGCAGTCAGCTAGAGCTGCAAAAGTCCCTTCTTCAAAGAAGGGAGACGGGTCAAGATCAGAAGCGAAGAGGTCCTTACTGTGGATGGGCGTCAAGTCCTTCCATTCGTAGAGTGGGCCACGAACTCTCTTCTGGTCAGCATCATAAGCCACCTAGTAAGTGTCCAGGTCAGCTTCTTCTGCTAAGACGGAAGCCAGAAACCTAGAGTCCTTGACGCACCAGATGTAGTCGGCTTCTGTGAACTCAGAACCGTCATCCTTCTTGGAGGGGAAGTCTTCATCATATCAGCCAGAGTAAGCTCCGGAGCGAAGGCCAGAGCCCGGCTTATGCCTGCGATTGCTCCCTGGCGGGCGGCTGATTTCTTCAATTCAGCAATCTGCTTCGGCATGGTGGAGAAAAGTTCCAAGACCCCTTTGAGAGTTGAAGGGATATTGTCCTTGTACTGAACAAACTTGATGGTGAACATCGCGCCGCAGTAGAGCTGCTCCGCCAGGGTGTAGATAGCCTTCAGAGGCAGTAAGCTGTCGGACGCCAGTTGACGGCTTCTAGGACCTGTATAAGCCGGAGGTTTTCATGATAAGTTGCCAGTTCAGATGTTATAACAACAATTAAGGAAAAGTTGTGAAGATCTCACCGAAGAGGGCGGCTATCATCTTTGTGATATGGCATTTCAAGGATTGCAGCTCGTCAGAGACAGTCATCAACCATTGATCAGCGTCGTCCACCCGTTTGGTCAGCGTGGCCTTCTCAGACACGGCAGACTCTCTGAAAGCGGCGAACTCCGCCTTGACTTTAACCAGCTCTTCGGTCACGAGCCGACATTTCTCATCGGTGGCGCTCCAGGTAGCATGTTGATCAGCCAGGTGGGTCTTTAAGCTGGCCAACTATGACCCGACTTCAGTCAAGGATTCCTGCAAACATTTCAAAGCAGAGAGTAAAACGGACAAGTCTCAAACAGATTGCAAGCAATATGCATGACACTTGGGGGCTAATGTCTGTTTTTCAGAAGTTCACTATGAGGAGTCCCGGTTCAAACTTTGAACAAGTTTGAGCCGACCCTTGGGGGCTACTATTAGCTCTTTTAAATTGTCTTCTAAGAAGTCCCGACTCAACTTTGAATAATTTTGAGCCGGCCCTTGGGGACTACTATTAGCTCTTTTAAGTTGTCTTCTAAGAAGTCCCGACTCAACTTTGAACAGGTTTGAGCCGGACCTTGGGGGCTACTATCGGCTCTTCTGATTATCTTCTACAGAATAATTTTATCTAAAAGATAACTATGGAAAGTCCCGGCTCAATATGTCGAGAGATTAAGGCGGCACTTGGGGGCTACGTAGGGATATAAGGAGGAAAAGAATACCTCATACTTCCTCTTCATGAGGTTAACTAGTTGGAGCTCCAGGTCCCGGCTGGTGGATAGGCGGGTCATGTAGCCAGCATGAAGCTCCTCAGCTGTCATCTTCTCCAAGGCAGAAGGTTCAAATTCTAGCTTCCTAGAAGCTTCAGCTGTTTCACCCCGCCTGGTCAGCACGTGAGCCAGGGGAGAATCCAAACCGGCGCCAGTGATTTCAACTTCTGGGCCAGTCATGTCCTTAGCCGCCTGGGTAGGGCTCGGCGGCTTAGAAGGATTCTTTGATAGACTATCTGGGACAATGTCATCAGCGGTCGGCTCTGCAGAAGCTGCTGGGATATCTAAAGCCGGCCACGAGTCATCCGGCTTTGAATGCTCCGGCTCTTGGGCAACAGGGCCGGGGGAGGACTTGTTGGTTTTCTGACGCTTGGCTTGAGCACTGTAAAATGTGAGGATCAGAATCCAAAGGATACTACTGCTGCATAAAGAGCCGGATGTCATAGCGGGAAATACTTACAGCGGGTTGATCTTGGGAGGCGGCAGAGCGGTCGCCGAAGAGTCACCGGAAGAGGGTGATCTCTGAGAGACAATTCAAGAAACATGAGACAGCGTCGAGGTCGCAAAGTAAAATTAATTAAACGGAGATATATACCTCTACGGGGCGTTTCTTTGGACCTGGCGAGTTTAGCAAGCTGGACATAAGATCAGTAGAACCAATGCTCCGGGTCTAGCGACGGTCGGCCTGTTGTTGCTTTTTCAAAAGAAAGTCGGGAGCTAGATAAGCAAGAGGATGAGAAAGAGGAACTTTTCCAATAACCCGCCGTGGCTTCCGGGGGAGAAAATATTCTGAGCCAGAAGAAGTATAGATTACCTTGAGGGCGTTGGTGCGGCTTGTTTCAACATCATCCTGTGAGTAAAACAAGTGTAAGTAAAATAAGATAATAAAATGGCAGAAAGCAGCCAAGGTTTACCTCTGAGTCGGACGATTGCGGCGGGTCAAACCATCCTTCTTGTGCGGCGGTCTGCTTGGACTTCTTAGCCAGAGCTTTCTTCTTGAGCTTCTTCAAGGGAGGAACATATTCTTTCTTCCAGAAATCAGAGTTGGCCTGGAAAGGTAAACCGGTTAAACAGTAATGAGTCAAAAAAGTATGAGTGGCAAGGAGGAAAAGGGGTGAAGAGTCGCCTTACATCTGGAGCCGGATTTTTGGCGTTAAAAGGCGCCAGGCCAATGGCGTTGCATGATCTGGATGCTTCATGGACAAGGCTCCGGATGATGGTGGTGATGTCATCCTCTGTTAGTGTTGATTGGCTGAAGCATAATGAACTATCATAATTGCCTTCGTATTCACACATGAGCCGGCTTCTATGACTTAAGGGCATAATGAAATCCAGTCCGGTTAAACCATTGGCCATGAGGGCCTTGATCTTGGTGTGAGCCGGCTCGTACCTTGCACGTTCCGAAGCTGATAGTTCGCCAGGAAGCTCTGAAGTTGTCTTGAGCCGGGAGGGACGATAACCCGGCAGTGGACGCTCATTCTCAGGAGAGGTATCCTTGCAGTAGAACCAAGTCTTGTTCCAGTCCTTTGGATGACTCGGCATCTGTATGGCCAGAAAAGTAATATCCCTACGCCGTTGGATGGAGATCGCGCCAAGCTCTAGACTCGGACCGACTTTCATCTCAGTTTGCCGGTTGGCGTAGAAGAATTCTCGAAATAACCCCATAGACGGCTTGGCTTGCAGATAGACTTCACAGAGCACTTGAAAATTGCATATATTTGAGACGGAGTTGGGGGCCAAGTCCTGGGGGTGAAGCTTGTAGAAGTGAAGGACGTCATGAAAGAACTTCGAGCCGGGAGGCACGAATCCTCGCTCGATATGGTCAGAGAAAACCACTACTCTGCCTTCTTGAGGAGTGGGCCGCAATTCATCACCCGGGGCCCGCCAATTAAGGACCTCCTTGGAAGGAAGGGTACCCGCGTGAACGAAATCCAGTAAGAATTCCTCCGTGATGCAAGACCCGACCCAGTTGCATGATTTGGAGGCGCGAGACATGCTGGCGGCTTAAATATTGTGCAAATTAAAAGTACGGCGAGTCAAGAGCAAACAAATATCTGCGACGGCTTATAATTTTAAGGGATCTACAAATAATATGCCATGGTTCGGCTGATGAGAGCTAGAGAGGCCTGGCGGGTCAACAAAGAAAGGAGGAGGAGCGAAAATCGGCTAAGTGCCAGGAAACAGATCCGTAAGGTTCAGCTAAAATGACGGATCTACAAAAACAGGGTAAATGCCTTTTATTTTCGGACCTAAGGATGGACAGGCGAAGCGGACGAAATCCAAAATGGCAAGCGGAGCAAGGATCAATCTATATGTTCTTGTTTACCGCCTCTTACCCAGCGGCGCCGTGAAGAGGAGCGACGGTCCGGAGTTCGTACGCTAAAGCACGACCGGTGGCTATGGAGTTCAAGCTCTAAAACGATGGCGGCGGCAAAGTTCTATAGAAAACCTACCAGAGACGGCTATGGATCTACGGGAAGAAGACTTACCGGCAACGGCGTGACGAGCGCAAGATGAACTCTAGTCCGCAACAGGTTGATGCAGCGGCCGGTCGACGGCGAGATGAGGACGGCACCGAAGTAGGAGCAGAAGCGTCAGAGAGAAAGATGGAAGCGTGAGCGGTGGAAAGGAAAGGCCACCCACAGCGGTCCTATTTAAAAGGAAAACCGGCAGGCGCGAAAATCCAGGCAACCAAAATCATTCGACCCAGGTGGACGCCTCAATTTTTGGGCTGACCATTTAATAAGAGATGTGTTGGTAGGTCAGCGGATATATTTCAGGGCCCACGTGACGTCACGGCGGGTCATCACCGGGGACCAGAAGAAAAGGATGAAGTGAGCAAGCTCAAATCAACCTGGGGCCTAATGTTAGGGATATAATCCCGCGGTATGACCTACCTAAAGGGGTCCGGGTTATACCTGGCGGCTCATGAGCCGGCCCAAGAATGAGCCGTGAGACTTACGGCCCAGGAAGATAGGCGGGTCATGGCGTGGGCCGCCAGGTGGCCCGGACAGAGAAGACCCGGGTGCGTAAGCTGCCCGGAGGTAACTTTGCAGGGAAGATAGAGGAACACTCGGATAGACAATGAGAGTCGGTTACAACTTGTATGACCCGGAGTCTTTACCTCCTATATAAAGGTAGACCCGGGGTGACTTAGAGATCGGGTGATCGAGAACTAGGTCAAGCTTTTGCTCCCTTGTAATCGATACAACAAGCAATACAAACACAATCAGGACGTAGGCTATTACCTCGCCTTGAGGGGCCAAACCTAGGTAAAATTGTGTCCTTCATCCCAGCCAACCCCTTTGAGTCCATCACGTTAGCAATGGCCAATCCAAGTCCGTTCACCCGGACATCTGCCATGATAAATCCACGACACTACTGGTGCTTGCTAGTTAAAATGTCAACACTACAACTTCATCGAAAGCGGGGAGTGAATAAAAGGTTATGTCTTGAAGAAATGGGAGTCGACCTTGAACTTTTTGTTCATACCAATGGACCTGATCTATGATTTATCGTGGAAGCTTCTTGTAACAATAAAATTTCCCTTGTTATCATTTGATATGGTATCCATGATCTTGTCCTTTGCAAATCGTGGTTCAGACCATGTTGTTCTGCTTTGATTTCATTCTCAAACAAGTTAAGGTGCTTGCTTTCCACAGATAAATACACTAGCCTAACCTATATTCTGATCTACTTCTGAGTATTATCCCTGGTATCACGAGAATATCACGGAGCTATATAACTTCTTATGAGCTCCTCGTCAACTATGATATTTCACTGATTCCAGTTTCCTTGTGTTCTAAGTTGTTGGACACTCGAGGACACCGATAACGGAATCGAGTACATATTGCGATTCAACAACTCTTAGCAATCTCCTTTGCTTATGAGTTCGTACTCGATCACAACATTCCAAGCTGTTAGGCTACATCATCATCATCATCACGCTAGAGCTTGACCATGCTATCTATGTCCTTCATCCCCGGAACACAATTCCAATAGTGTACTAAGCTTACATCGAGCTTTCAACATCATGTTGGTTGTCTTGAAAGGCAATTTCGATTCTGAGCTAGCACTGTAATATGTGATTCCTACAACCTTTCGCTTCACCATTTCTTTGCTTGAGGTCATTGTTGATTGATTACATCTTCATGAGACTTCTCAACAATTGTGTCATGATCATCATCAACATTCTAAACTCTTCCAGGGTATCATTTAAATTCATGATGATAAGTAGCATCCTTGACCCTCGGTAATTGGTATTGTCGTTGATGACACCCTTGCCTTCCTTCCAAACGCAGACTTGATCTTGATTTGATTGAACCTAAAGTTCCTTGCTAGCCATCTTATGTTATGTTCTATCCTGAGTATTACCATCTTTTGTCAAGAATATCGTGAGAATCGCACACGTCTTAAGAATTCCTTATATAGTGATACTTCTTGCCATCACCTTTCATTGCTTGGTCCCCGTGTCACTTCTAACCGGAATACCGACAGAAGGACTATGATGTGTAAATGCAACACTTATGGCATAACAACTCTATTAGCTTGGAGTTAATGAACAATAAGTCCATTCCAGTGTGTTACTATTGAGTCAACATTCAAACATTGGTTGTGCTACTTAGTCCGAATTTTGGGTGCACCTTTCGATTAATGTTTGATTGTGGATGTTTCCCTTTGGCATACCTCCATATATCATTTTGTTTAACAAATGCTATCAGCTTGTTCACTCAATCGTGGAAATCCATCTTTGTGGAAATCTTGACAAATTGTTGCTGAGCCCATCAGCCACATCCTCATCTTGTTCGTGGTTCATGATGAAAATTTAAGCTAGTGTTGGAAACCTTCAAAACATTATCTTTATGCCTAGATCCTGAAGAATATGTTTGATAAAAGAAGTGGTTTTCTCTAAGTTCACATGCATTTTGCTGCGATGATTATGAGAAAAAATTGTTTCTCTTCCTATGGAATCGTTCCAACTCATTCATGCATGTGCGAAGTATTCTATGGTTTGATAGATTTGCTACATTCACTCCATACATATTTCCTAGCACACCAAGCCAATGATTGATTTGATCTGGGAAAAGAAGTTCTATGTAAGAGCTAATCCAGACATACACCAATACTTTTATGTCCTCGATGATGGTTCCCAACCTTAACTCGGTTGCATTTTGTCGTAAGACTTGCATGAGATCTCGATTGTGTTAGACAATGTGTTCCCGTGTGTCTTGTAATCCAGCTCAATATTTTGGATACTCGCTTATGTATTCCATGTACTGAGAATCTTGCAACGTGATCTCATCGATGTGTGTTGCATCCTTTTTTCTTCTCAGGCATGCTAAGTCTGAAGAATCCTGACATGAACAAGATCTGAACTTCAGTCATATATGATGGTTGGAACATTTTTTTCACGAATTTTAACTTCGGTCTTTAAGTAACCAGGTAAGGTGATGTATTGTCTAGAACACCTTGCCAGAGCTCCTATGGTTATAGTATCTTCTTTTGCAAGGTTAGTCATTTCCCCATAAGGAAATTCTAAGACTTATTTTATAAGTTGTTCCTGATGGATCCTTTGTGAATCCAAAGTCTGACCTTTATTGCTAACCATGTCGATGATCCCCCGAAGCTCGACTATGGTATTACGAATATAAACAAGAACATTAGGGGATAATGCTAAATGTTTCTTGATCAATTATCCAAACATCATTGTATGGGTAAACCTCATAAATTCCTTGCCCTCTTGTTTAAATGTTTACATGCTTGGAGCCCTATCATGTATATCATGCTCTACCTTTCCTTGGGAAAGATATACTCTGGATACGCGGGTAAACACCTCGGTGAACAACTCTGTCAGTAAGACCCTGTTACTATTGATGATAACATTCCGGCAACCACTGGTGGACGAGAACGTTGCCTATTGCTCCGCCTCATTTCAGTGAGCAGGAAAATGGTTCTATTCGTTCCCCGCCCTTGGTATCGAGTTGTTGCCAAAATAACTGACAACCTATCCTCTAAGATATCTTGCTACCATGACCGTGCAAGATGTCACCGCTTTTCTTGTCGTACCCCACTTGGTGGGCCTATAACCCACAGTTTCACCGGATCGAAGCTTGACTCTCATGTACATCTTTATTTCCAAAGTATCCTTTGCACTTGGCTTCATATGTAACTCCCTAGCCACCATCCAAGGGATGATCTATTATATTATCCGGCGTGATATTTTTTCTTTGCTCTCAACCCCTTTCACCTTCTGATCGGGCATCAAATGATTGCCTACCCCCCCCCCCTTTTTGAAGCCTTTGTACCAACGCATATTGCACTCAATGAATTCCCTGAGTTACAACTCGAGAAATATTTCATGTCTTCTGCCCTGAGTTCACCCTCAGATGCCTAACTTCATGGACTTATGTTCCTCTAGAGTTTTCCCTCCTAGCGCAGTCATAGGATGATGAAGATCCCGAAGAAAGGATAATGACTTCATCGTGGTGCCCTCAGGCAACGAATTCAAGGCATCAACAAAAGGGGTCAACTTCGTTGAGAAGAACCGTTAGAATTTCGTAACCAAACTTTTCCCCTAACTTCTACCTCTTAATTCTCGGGACAAGAATTTCTTTTAGTAGGGGAGAGTGGTGGCACCCTTGGATTAAGCTAAAATAATCATTTTAATTAAGCTACAGTGATCGCATAGATTAAGCTAAATGCTTTTGCTAAACAGCGCTTGATCAATATTAGAATCATACCTCCTTTCTAATTCCCTTCTAAAATTTAAAATTCAAATCATGTTTGGGTTGCAAATATTTTGCTAAACATGAAAACTAAAAACATGTTTGGGTTGCAAATATTCCTTAACAAATTGTAAACTTGTAACCCATATTTTTGCAAAGTGTTTTGGTACGTCAAAATAAATAAAATAGAGGCCAAATCATTTTCTAAATGCCCTTTTGAATTATGTGGTTTTCAAATAAATTCAAAAAAAACCAAACTTTTTGGGGCTGTGTCAAATGTTACAACATTAATATGTGGCCAAGTGGCTTATTTTACAAAAGTGCACAAGTACTAGAATCAAATAAACAATGGCTTTTATTAAACATAAAGCTTAAATTTTTAAAATAAAAAGAAAAGGGGCCACTGTGGTTGGGCCTAAGTGGATAGAGCCGGCCCAGCCCATACCCCCCATCGTCTTCCTCCACTTCTCATGGGGGGAGACGTGGGTGAGCCGATGCTCGCCACCGGTGGCCCCCGTCGCATATCTGACGATCCCTTGCTGGCTACAAGACCCACACGGCCTCCCAGGAACCCTAGACGCATCCCAGCCCCCTGCACTCACTTTCTTCCTCCTTCGCAAGGACCCGCGCCGCCGTCGCCATGGCCGTCCCTGTCCCCGCGCTCTCCGGCCTCCCTCTACCTAGGCCTACGCCAAAAGCACCACATTCGTCCCATGTGTCGAATAGGAGGAGCAGGGCGACCGGAGCTTCATCGGAACATGAGGAACGCGTCGTTCCCCTCCTCTGCACTGAAGACCGTCGTTGATGAATTCATCCTCTTTGAGCCCTCCCCGAGCACACTTGGCGCACCTACTGGGCCGGGTGAGCACCCCCACTCCTCCTCCTCCCTCTCTCGCACTTGATCCATCCCCGTAGCTCCCTTCCCCCAATTCTCAACGCTCAGCTCCGCCTGAGCTCGACGCTGGCGAACCATCGGTGATCATTTGGTCATGCGCTCGCCACCATTCGATTCCCCGTGTCGCGTAGGCCATCGTAGGATCGCTAGCTAGTTTGCCCCCATGCTTACTGTTTTGCCATCGTCATACTTTCCTGAGCGTCGGCCGTCACCGCGTGCTTGATTCCAATGAGCTCCGTTCACCCCCACCCCACATGACGGTCGGGATCGACTCGCGCATGCTCTAGCTTCTGAACGCACCAAATCGGGCACGAAATAGCCCCATGTGGGCGATGTCCGACCACCTCCCATGCCGCACCGCCGTGTTTGTGGTCGCCAGCAGCAAACGGCCGGCCTCCGCTGACCTGGCCTGGCCGGGGCCACCCTAGTGACCCTGATAGTGGCCCGGAGGCCCGAGTTGACTAGTTGACCATGGTTAACTGGCTCACTAGGCACTGCCCAATCACTGCCAGGTGGGGCCAATCCACCCCTAGGCCTATGACATGTGGGCCTAGGGACATTAGCACTACTTGCATGCGTTAGATTAATTAAAATAATTAATTTGTCTTAATGGGGCACTTATAGGTGGGACCCCCTCTAATTAATATGTTTTAATTAAATAAAACATTGATTAACCCTGTGTCTATGACATATGGGTCCCACATGTCAGTTTGACCAGCCAGTAGCCCTGTTGACAGTGACATCATCATGATGTCATGATGACGTCATAATTGTATTTTTCAAATTAAATTAAATCTGTTTATTTCAGAATATTAATAAAACTTTGAAAATTAATATAAATTAATCTGTAAGTGAGATGAAAATAATATATATATATATATATGAAACTTGATCAGAAAAATCCCACAAATCCAAATATGCCACCCATTCATCAGTCACATGCCTCTAGCATGATGAACATGGACATTTTAGCATTATGATCATCTGCCCGGTAGTAGCCAAAGACCCGACAAATATCGTCAGATATTTTCCCGCTCTGTCAGAAATGTGTAGTATTGCGTTAGATCATGCCTAGCACTGCATATTGCCATGTCATGCATCATGATGCATTTGCCTGCTTTATATTTATTGTTCCCCCTCTCCTCTCCGGTAGACCCCAAGACTAACGTGGTTGCCGGGCATGACCATGCTACTAACGATCAGCCTTTTGCAACAAAGCAACAAGGCAAGCAACCCCCCTGATCATTCTGATATCACCCATTCTTTCTCTCTCATTCTTGCATTAGAGTTTGCTACTATTGTAGATAACTCCTATTTTGATGCAAAGCCTATTTTTGTTAAACTGCTATTGTACCTACTACTATATCACCTGCTTAGTATAGGTTGATTAGTGATCCCCTGTGACCCCTTAGTCCCAATTGCCCCTGCTTCATCGTCGATGACTCGGAAGACTCGGTCAACTGACCAACAAGCCATGACCGTCACATTCACCGCACACCCCTTTGGTGTACGACTCTCTAGAGCTACTATCGAGTATCGAGCGTGACACCTCGTAAAGTACTCATGATGCTAACTCTGTTGTGTAGCTAGTCGGTCGTGGTTATCGAGGGTGATTCCTCCATCACCACTCCTGACGACGAATCTATCGTGCAACCACTCAAGCATACACCATCGAGGGTGAATCCTCTCTGGTCACCTTGACGGTTACATTGGGTGGGGTACTCTGAGGATGATTTCTTGGGTTTCCCCTTGATACAGATACATCAACTTTACTACTGTTACATGTTTAGGTTAGGATGACCGGAGGGTGTTATTGTAATATGACGAGGCGTGGCCAGGCATTCTTGGCCCTTGCTGCAAGTCCTCGAGACGGAGCGACGGGACCACATATCATGTATCGTGTTCGCCACCACAGTTAACAAAATGCTAATGGGTTGGGTATTTGATCTGAGCTGGTCGATTGACCTTTTTCGTACTAACCTTCGTGTGGGAGAAGTTATGGGTACTAGGCATTCTTGTATCAGCCGAAGCTCTTCGAACGTCAGCAATGGAGCAGCGGGTGACCGAGTGGTCTGCAACAGAATTGATCTTGTATAATAGGTGCTAGGACCGACCTCGGTCGCCCTCACATTGTGCAGGAGCGCAAAGGGTGATTGGGCCCATGACCCCTACGCGCTTAGGATTAGACCGGCAGGCTGGCCTCTATGTTGAGCCTAGGTAGGGCGAGAACGTGGTGATGTCCAGAGGCCGGGCATGACCCAGGAAAGTGTGTCCGGCCAAAGGTTATCAAGCGTGTTGGAAATGTGGTGCACCTCTGCAGGAATGAATTCAACTATTTAAATAGTTGTGTCCACGGTAACATGACGACTTGGAGTTGTATCCCGATCTAATATAACTAGAATGGTGACTTGAGATAAAATGTTGGCTTTCAGATTGCTTCCTCGTAGGGAGTCGAGGAAGAATCTTGGGGTGTGGTTACTTAATAAAATTTCTACAATAATATTGCTACATATGAGTTACCAATCTACACTCTTCTAATGCTACAAGATGTCGAAGATGCTAGTCTTCGATAGGACTAGGTCTTCTCTCTATTTTGGCATTTTTGCAGTCGGTCCAAAGATATAGCCCCATTCCTTTGATAATGTTGCATACTTAGTATAGTTCTGATGTCAGTCTTGCGAGTACTTGGGATGGGTACTCACCGTTGCTTTGCTCTCCCTTTTCCCCTTGATACGATTGTCGCGATCAGATGACGGAGCCCAAGAGACAGCTGCTACCGCAGACGACTACATTGGTGCAGCGACGTGCTATGCAAACGGTTAATAACCCCTTTTAGCAACGTAGTTTCAAAATGTCACCTTGCTAGTGTGGGCTAGGGGGGTCCATCGCACATGCTATACATCCCACACAGTTCAACACAAAAACTATTTCCAATTTGGATTAGCATCACACATGGTTATTTCACAAAAATCGTATGTAATGTGCAACTATTGCACATGATTAAAAATAAAAAAAATATGTGTGATGTAAATGCCATCATACACAATTGGATCGGAAAAACCGTGTGCGTTGTGTGATCTTAATGACGTGTTAATTAGTCCTAAAATCGGCTAGAGATAATCAATTTACTATGATCGTCTTTATACAATCAAACATAACGCAAAAATGCACATTCAAAATCCACTATATGATTTCTTTTCAAGCTTTGTCATACAACATACAAAAGTACAAACATACTATCTCACATCAAATGATAGCCAACACATACAACTAGCAATCACATCTAATTACGTCGTAAAGCTTCATCAGTCTCTTCTTCATCGACGACATTAACTCCCAAACCTTCCAAGATTTGTTATTGTATCTCATCTTAAATACAAGAGAAAAGGGTTACAAGGTCAAAAAAGTAATTACTTACAGAGAGCAGTGATTCAGTCCCCAGGCTCATGTGCACCTTCGATCCTAAAAAGTTCAAAACAAATACTAGAAAATTCAAAAAAATTGATTTTTTGCATGGTAGAGAATTTGGTGCGTAAGGTTCGATCCAAATTTCAGATCATTCGGACATCTAAGTTTACTGTTCATGTATTGTTCTGACCCAATTTATTGTTTTTTTGTTGACAACAACTCATATGTCCAAATGAGCTGAAATTTGGAGCGTATCTCGCGCACTAAATTTCCTATCATGCAAAAAATGGATTTTTTTGAATTTTATTTCTATTTTAATTATTATTTTTACCTTGGATACTCAAGTATCCTACTTGAAATTAGTTCTTACACTAGTTATGGATAATGTTTTTATCAAAAAGTATTGGAAGAGAAAGTTCAGGACTTCATAAGAGATATTTTGTGATTAGTTTGATGACTCGGGAAATCTTGATGGATGAGAAGAATGAAGAATCGATTATATGGATGGAGACATCATACTTAGACATACAAAAAACAAGATTAGTTTAGTACTATCCGACAAGCTAGCTAGAAGCCAACCTAGTGGATAGATTCTTAGAAAGAGATGCATGGGAAGCAATCTTACATGGCCACAAGCTGCACCTCCATGACACTGTCTCTCAGGATGCAGAACTTGTTGAAACAGTTGTGCCACTAAATGAGATCCCTAAGCTGTACAGCCGCTTCGTGTTCGTGCTCGCCGCTCGCGTCTATGGCCGCCGACGAGCCTCATGGCATCCATGGCACCCGTCTCATAAAAGGCCGCCCGATGCGGAGCGGCACCGTCGTGTCCTGCTCCTAGTAGGAGCTTGGAGCAGGCATCGTCTAGCTCGGCAGTCATGGCATGGAAGAAGTGTGTGTTATCTCCGTGGTTCTACATGAGGTTGAAATGATGCTAGTTACATATATATATATATATATATATATGGATGTGGTAGAGTACGTGGTGAGGAGATAAGACTAGATATTTTTCTTGATTGTGGAGTGTAGATGGATGGATTCATGCCACGCCATCGATCCAAGGCTTCAATCTCTTCACCTGTAAGAATTTAGTACACATATTTGTATTTTCTTCCCATTTGATTTTTGCCCTTACACCATCAAAATAATTATGAATCCTTCTTAAAATTTTACTATAGTATATTGAGGTCTTATATTGGCACCATGCCAAATTTCGTATTTATTCGACATTAATTCCATTTTTAGAATTAAAATACCAATAAACTTCATGTTCACAGCTGATTCTTGAGACATAGATATTTGAATTTTATATCTATTTCTTGTATGAGCCATACATATATACTCACTGTCCTAAATATGATTTTTCAATCATTTTCGTATACTTTTTTCTATACTCGTAATACAAATTTGAATGCATCCATTAACTGAGTAGAAATGTAGTTCATGACTCAAATATAGCAAATAAGCTCCAAAAAGTGTCAAATTTTAATTTCGAGGATTCTATGATGTATCTTAACTTTAGGAAAAAACAAGGTCAAATAATAAAGGAAAACATAAGTTCGCCACCAATTTGGTACATTCACTCTCGAAACCATGATCTATCCTCAGAGGTTGTCAGATTTCTATGGGATGTACATAAAAATGTGAAACCTTCTCTGATTTTTAGAACATCATGGTGAGGTCATATCATGACGCTATGCCAAGTTTCATATTTTTCAGACTTCATTTACAATTTTTATCATTTCAATACCAATAAACTCTATGTTCGCGGTTTAATATTGCCACATATGTCAAATAAATTTATATTCATTTCTTGTATGAGGCATACAAATATACTCAATAACCTAAATATGATTTTTCAATTCATTTTTGCATATTGTTTCATGCCTTCATAGTTCAAATTTGAATTATATCCATTAAATGACTGGAAATGCAGTTAATGACTTAAATATAGCAAATAAGTTCTATGGTGCATGTTAAGCATAGAAAAAATATTCAAGTCTAATGACGAAGGAAAATGTCATTTCGCCTTCAAACATATCGCGCAAACCAGTATTCTTTCTAAAACTAATAATTGCAGGTATCACACACGGTTCCATTTGTGAACGTGTGTGCGATGATAGACAACATCACACACACAATGTATGCAAAAAAGTGTGCAATGCATCACACACGTTTGCGTTTTTAACACCGTGTGCAATGATATGCTACATCACACACACATTTTTTGCAAAAATTATGTGTGTGCCATCACACGCGGTTGCATTATAATAACTATATGCAATGATATAGTACATCACACACACACATCATTTGTAAAAACCGTGTGCAAAGCATCACACACACAACTCTTTTCCGAATCATATTTGATGGATCAGCCACTGCACACGGTTCGTGTCATTAGCGATGTAGCTTGAACTATACCGTTTGCAATTGGTGGATCACACACAGTTTCGTCGAAGGGTCACTCATTGATGTGTTGTCTTTGAACCATCCTTCAATAGTGCTACTACTACACCGACGATGCCTACTACTACTTGGAGGCTGGCCCCGACCAGTAGTAGGATAGGAGGTTCCGAGGTAGGAGACCTTGCCTCTTTCGATATGTGTTATGTTTGTGCTAGCCTTATTAAGGCAAAACTTATTTACTTATATCTGTACTCAGATATTTTCTGCTTTCGCTGACTCATTTGTATTCGAGCCCTCGAGGCCCCTGTCTTGTAATATGAAGCTCGTATGACTTTCATCTATGTCTAGAGTTATGTTGTGATATCTTCCAGTGAGTCCCTAATCTTGGTCGTACGCATTTGCGTGTATGATTAGCGTACGAGCAAAATGGGGGCGTGAGGAGCGTGGTCGTGATAGGGAACGAGCACAACAATGATCGGACGACGAGAAATCAAAGAAATTTTTTGCCGGAGGTTGGTGGGGTAAAACCACGATAATTCTGTGGCAATGGGGGGAGGGTGTGTGCCAATGGTCAGGGTACTGGGCCACAGAGGCGGCACGGGGCGTCGCGAACATAACTGACATGAGGCGCGGGTGTGTCCCTAGTAGGGAATCTTGTAATGAGAATGAGTCTTGGTTAAACAAAATAGGAGGAAGGGGCCCTTCTCAAAATTTGGAGGAGTTTAAGGTTTTGAAAGTTCATGTCAAATGAATTTTGAGAATTGAAATCCTTATTATTTTTATATTAGGTTGTTTTCAGTTATAAGGGCGTTTCTAGCCGATCCCTTAAAAGGCCATAAGGGAGTAAAAATGTCGGTTTACTCCCTTATAGCGGACCTAGGTTATCCCGTAAAAATGTTAAGGGAGTAATTTTTTTACTCCAACTCCCTGTTCCCCCAAAATTTCCCTAAATATACTCCAACTTTGGGCTGCCGAGTAAACTCACTCTTCCCCTCCCGCGCCGCACTGCACCGAACACCCCCAGCTCATCCTGCTGGCTACCGGTGATGGTGAATCACCATCGAAAACCACCCACGTGCCACCGCCGGTGCGGAGAAAAATCTTGGGGATGAGAAAGAACCACTAGGTCCAAGCTCCTGCTCCAACCGTGCCGATGGTGTCCGGGGTGGTAATCGCGTCTCCGACAACGGCACGCCACCCTCCGCCATCGGAGGCAAACGGTCTCGAAAGCCGCCGATGATGACAGCGGTGCTCGTCGAGGCGGCCGCCAAGAAGAAGACGAAGAAGACCGTAACACTGCCTCGTGCAACAACTCCGGCCACCCCTACGCCGACTGCTCTGGTGCGAGCGACGGCCGTAGCCGGCAACAAAAAACGCGTCCGCCAAGTGCTCTATGAAAACAAGGTAAAAAATCTCGCGTCCCGTTGGAATTCGTTAGTGATTGTTCATGATTATAGTGATGGTTTATAGTGCTTGCTTTGACATTGTAGAGAAGAGATGAACACGACTGAATTCCTCGCATCTCTAGAGTCCTCGGCCACCATTGGCCTTGATGATCTCAAATATGATGACTCGTATTGGGATCATTCAGACACCCAATACATGGAGGAGGTCGAGGAGGAGGTCCAAGAGGTGGTGGCACAGGAGGAGGTGGTGAAGGTGATCGAAGCAAGCATCAAGGACGCAAGGAGCCACACCCAAAACTACAACCAATAGGAGGACACTACACTTTGAGATGCTTGGTGTGCCATCTCCATGGATGCAACGATCAAAACATATCAAACCAAGACCATGTTTTGGGAGAGGATCACTTACTACTACAGCACCTCTGTGGACGTGCGATCAAGCCGTACACAAGGTTCGCTTGGTCATCGTTGGAGCACCATCCATGATCAATGCAAACGGTGGTCCGGTTGCATCGACCAAGTGAACCATGCTCCACTGAGTGGTGTGCAAGTGGCCGAGGAGCATAGGCTTACACTTGAGGAGGAGAATATTTGTGATACGAAGAAGGCCGAAGAGCGTGCTATCATGTTCATAAATCCAAACACAATGGATGAAATCGCAAGAAAGTATTGAGAGCTCACTCGTGGTGAAATCTTGGCCTCTCTTCGGAATGTTGGTGGTGGCTGAGATGGTGGTGGTGATGGTGGCTGAGGGCGTGGTGATGGTGGTGATGGTGATGGTGGCCGAGAGGATGGTGATGGTGGCCGAGAGGATGTCGACGTTGATTTCTTTGCCGATGACTTTGATTGAGTGGTGGTGGCCAAGAGGGTGGTGGTGCATACCAAAGATTGGCTCAATCCACAACATATACATGCTATGTTTGTGATGATTTCGAATCAAACATTGTGTTTGAAGTGGTGTCTTTTGGGTGAACTTCGCATGTTTAAACTTGAAAAACGCGGTGATGAAACTTTATGTTATGACGATTATTGTTATCCATATTTTAATTTGAATGATTTTATGATGGAAATTTGTAATTTCCACACGTTCGGATATGTGCAATAGATCCGAACGACGCCAGAGTCCTCGGATTTCGGTCGCACGTCCCAGTGGATTAGTGGATTTTATCGTTAGGTAACTTCTCCTCGCCCGCAAAAATAATGCTTCTGGTAGGTTTCGAACCGTGGGCGCTTTGCAAGACCACAAGGTCAATAACCATCTCGCTGATGCTTCATTGTTGTAACTTTTCAACCAACTGTTCTATTTGACCTATACTAAATGCGAGTGAAAAAGAAAATAAAAAGAAGCAGCTAGTGGGTTTTGAGCCTGTGACCTACTGAATGACGTACAAGGATCTCAACCAGCCCAGCTAATTTTCTTTGATGCTTTGGTGATGCCTGCGTATTGGCTAAACTAAACTTGGACGCTGATGTGTCCAGAAAGAGAAGCGCTTCTTCCATTTGATATTCCGTGCAGTCATCCCATTTAATGCCATGATTTTTTATTCAACGTTATCTTTTGATTCCCTCATCGAGTGTCAATGATAGTACTTTTTTTCTCTGTGCATTTTTTCTCACCATGAAACTTATGTACCCCCGTCCTGGTATGTTTGGCATGGGAGGGGGTAGGGGGTAGGGGTGGTAACTCACATATCGCAGATCTAATAACTTATGTGCCTCGGTCTTGATAACTTTGACGAGGGGATGGTGAAATATACCCACGGTAACTTTAATGTTAGTAGCACGGTAACTTACATTTCGCAGCCTGATAACTTATGTACTCCGGTCATGGTAACTTTTGGCGACGAGGGGGGGTGAAATATACCACCTGGTAACTTTTGCGTGAATAGCATGGTAACTCACACACTACAAACGAGATAACCTATGTACCCTAGTCCTGATAACTTTGGCGATGGGGTGGAGATGGGGAAGTTGTTGAAACACACCACGATAACTTCTGTGTAAATAACATGATTTTTTATGTTCCCAAGACATGATAACTTATGTACACCCCTGGGTAATTTTTGCGCGCGGGGTGGGGGTGATGAAATATACCTATGGTAACTTAATGTTAATAGCATGGTAACTCACACATCGTACACCCTGGACAATTTTTGCAAGCGGGACATGGGGTGATGAAATATCCCACGGTAACTTTTGTGTGAATAGATGGTAACTCACACATCGCAGATCTGATAACTTATATAACTTTGGCGTTGAGGGAGAGGGGGCAGGGGTGGTTGATGGAGTATCTCATGATAACTTTTATGTGAATAACATGGTAGCTGACACATCGCAAACCTGATAACTTATGCATCTCGGTCCTGATAACTTTGGCGGGGGGGGGGGGGTTGATGCAATATCCCTCTCGTAACTTTTGTGTGAATAGATGGTAACTCCCACATCGTAGGCCTGATAACTTATGTACCCCGGTCGTGGTAACTTTGGTGACGGGGCAGGGAGAGTTGATGAAATATCTTATCGGTAACCTTTGTGTGAATAGCATGGTAACTCACACATCGTAGACCTGATAACTTATGTACACCGGTCCTGGTAACTTTGGTGACGGGGGTGGGGGGTTGATGAAATATCTCCAAATACACCTGATAATTTTTGCATAAATAGCATGATATTTTATGCGCCATAGACCTGATTATAGGTGTTCAACAGGCCGACCCAGGTATGGCACAACCCGACACACACCTAAACAGCACTGGACTGGCACGACCCGCAAAGTTCTGTTTATAAAGTGATTCATGCCATGTCGGCATGTGGACCTCACCCTACGGCTGAGACACGTCATCGATGGTAGGCGGTATTGCAGACATGATAATTTACTTACAAACATCATGGTAATTTTTTGGCCTAGGCAAAAAAAGAGTAGTTGAAACACCCCCGATAACTTCAGTGTAAACACCATGATAAGTTAATACTATGGGCATGGTAACTTCTGACCTGAAAAAAAATCGTTGAAACATACCAACATGGGATCTAGTTTCGAAGGTGTCGTCGCCACGAATCTTCTATGTGAAAACGGTTTTCCAATCGAAGCGACGGTTTGAGCTACAAAACATTTTGAAATTTAAATCTCAAAAATCATTGTTGATGTCAGCTATTCTGTCTTACATGCATGCATGCAAGTTTAGAGGTAGGCATGCAACGCTCTAGCCCCGCAGCCCTCTTGCTCGTTCCTTCGACCAGCTCCAATAAATTTGTTCGGATCTGTTGCTATGGTCAAAACGTTCGGATTTTAACACGGTCCTTCTATGATATGTATTGTGTAGAGATTGTGTTTATGCGGCTAGTATACAAAACAGCCATAAATTTGATTTTACTCAGCTAAACTATAGGGAATCAGTTAGGCGAGTAAAATTTACGCTTTTTACATTACATTCTTTAGAAATTTAGCATCATATTAAATTTCTGACGAAAGCCCCGATGGATTCCGTGGCATAGCTAAATGCTGGGTACTAGTTAAGCGGGCGCCATGCACTTGGGGACGAGGCGCAGCGAAACCAGCGGCGGCGTGACCAGCCCCGGCGTCTCGGCCATGTCCAGACGCGTCCCGGCGGGGAGCTCCCAGTCGAAGTGGCGCACAAGGCTGGCGACCGCGATCTCCAGCACCGGCAGTGCGAAGTTTATGGCGGGGCAGATTCGCCGGCCGGCGCCGAACGGGAGGAGCTGGTAGTCGTTCCCCCTCACGTCCACGTCCGTCGCGCTGGCGCCGTCCAAGAATCGCTCTGGCCAGAACTCCTCCGCCGCGTCGCCCCACGCCGCGGGGTCCCTAGCGATTGCCCAAGCGTTGATGAAGAGCGCCGTCTTGGCGGGGATCTCGTAGCCCTGCACGACCGCCGCCGTCGTCGACTCGTGCGGGACGAGGAGCGGTGCCGGCGGGTGGAGCCGGAGCACCTCCTTCAGTACCGCCTTAAGGTACTCCATCCTCCTCAGATCGTCTTCCTCGATGGTTGGCTTGCCGTTGGCGGCTCGTGTTACCTCGTCCTGCAGCTTGGCCATTACCCGCGGGTTTCCGATGAGCTCCGCCATGACCCATTCCAGCGTGATAGATGACGTCGCAGTTCCTGCGAAGATCATGTCCTGCGTAGCAAGAAACGGCCACAGAGCAGAGTATCAAGTTAAAAATTCCTGAGAAATCTAAAGCGAATTCTTCGGCGTCGGCGATCACCTTGATGATGCTTTTGATCCGATTGTCGGTGAGCTCGAGCCCGGTGGTGCCTTCTTTCCTCAGCCGGAGCAAGACGTCTAAAAAGTCCTCCTCCCCTGCGCCATCGTCACGCTTCTTCTCATGGTGCTCGGCCATTATCTCGGATAGGAACTTGTCCCACGCTTCGACCTGGACGTCGATCCTCTTCTCCAGCCCCGTCGCCCACCTAACCATCTTGGCCGCCGCGCCAGGAAGCACGTCCTCCGCCTGGAGCCCCGACATGAACGCCGCGGAGTTCCCCATAAGCTCTTTCATCTTCTCCGCCGTGGCCCCCGGGGCGCCGGCGGCCGCGCGGGTGACCACCGAGTTGCTATAGGCGTACAGGAGCTCCCTCAGCTCCACGGCCTCACCCGCCTCCGCGGCAAGGCGGGCTCCCGCGACAAGGGCGGCCGCCTCGGCGGCGCGCACAGGGGCGAACGAGTCGGCGCGGCGCGGGGAGAGGAGGTGGATGACGGCCATCTTCTTGCTGCGGCGCCAGGCGTCGCCGTAGGGCGCGAACGATACGTTCATGCAGCCGTACGTCAGCTTGTCCACGGGCACGCTGGGCACGCGGGATGCGAAGGCGAGGTCGTGGTTCTTGTACAGGTCCGCCGCCGCCGCCGCCGAGGACACCACCAGCGTCGGCCTGCGCCCGAGCTGCAGGAACAGGAGACCACCGTCGGTGCCGTACCTAGCGTGCAGCTCGCGCAAGGAGCGGTGCGGGAGGCTGCCCATGAGGTGCAGGTGGCCGACCAGTGGACGAGACGGCGGCGAGGGCGGGAGCTTGCTGCTGCCTCGAGCCTTCCTGATGACGATCCAGCCGAAGGCGAGGAACGCGGCGACGCCGGCGACCAGCACGGAGTATGGTGTCATCCTCAGTCCACTGGAGGCTCTGTTGTCCGATCGGCTCGATGATAATGGTGCTCGGAGGAATTAGCAACGCCCACTTTAATCTGTCCACGGCAGTGTTCTGGTCTTTCCTGATCGTCACGTAGTAATTTGTCGCTTGTGATTTCGTTCATGTGACGTGATCGTGCCAAGGAAATCGCCTGGTGGGTGCAAGCCTTGCAAGGATGTGAAGCTTGTGCCACATGTTTTGGTCTGAACTCTGTTTTATTGATTTCGATTAAAATTCCTACGCATTACTCCATCCATTCAAATTTTTATGAAGTGTATTTCTTTCAGGGTTTACAAGGTGCAAAGGAAAAGATATAGGTAAAAATCTCACGCTAAGAGCATTTACACGGGACGCGTGAAACGAACTTTCATACGTCCGCGAACGCGTCCGGTCAGTGATCGAACCAAAGAAAAGAAAAAAGTAATCCAACCAGACTTCTCATATCGTTTTTATAGGTCCGCGCTATCTGCAAACTCTCATATCCATCTTAAATATAGGGAGGATATAAGGGCTCCGTCACGTAGGACGCGACCCTATCCCGGACCATCTTTTCTTTTTATTACTCATTATTCTTTTTCTCTCTTTCTCTGCACCAATCACGTGCAAGTGACCGGACATATGAGTAAAAAAAATAAAGAGTGTGACTGCGCGTACGGACAAATAGGGGACCGAGCACGTCCGCGGGCGTTTAGGGGTCATATTTGCTAAGTCCGACTGTAGATGCTCTAATCAGAAAATACCATGACCTCTCCAAAAACAGCCTAGCTTCCCCTGCCTCGTGTCGGTGCCGGCGCCGGCGCCGGTCCACCTTGTCTCCGGTGGCTATAGGGTCATGAAGGCGTGATGGATCTCGGTTCCGGCGGGAAAGCTTCATTTTTAGATGTTTTTCTGAGTTTTGGTATGATCTGTGTCTAGTTTAGAAAGGCGAGATGAAGGCAACTTTCTGAAAATGGATAAGGTTCTCCCCGCATAGCCCCTGTTCTGGAGGTGCATCTAGCATCGTAGGATGGCATGCTGAGGTGTGTCTCTGGCTAATCTCACGACATTCGGTCCGTACTTGTCTTTGGTGTATCTACTCGGATCTAGTTTTCGTTCGTCTACGCTCGTGTGTTTTCAGATTGGATCCTTTTGTTCTATGCATCTTTTCATCAACGATGGTTGTTGTTCTGGTGTGTTGGTCCTATGAGTCTTTCGCATGACGACTTCTCGAATGTCTACTACAACAAGTTTTGCACGACTCCAGTGAGGGAGGGACGATGTCGGCGGTGTGCCTTCAGCTTACATTAGTCATTGTAGTAAATTTTGTTTTCACTTTTTTCTGGTGTTCATTGTATTGACATGGTTAAAAATGAATAGATCGGAAGTTTTCTTGTCAAATAATAATAATTGGAAAATACCATAGTAAAATTTTGAAACCAAGAGGCAACAATTCAATATTTGTAAGGATATGAATTTAGGGGAAATATACCCAACTATGCGCTTTTCACAAAAAATATGTGTTGCGCTAATATAAGTGACGAACAACATGACCAAGACTATTTTTTCGAATTAAAATGTTCATTGCGGTCAAATAAAGACAGGCCTCCGAGAGGTCGACAACAAATTGTTCCTTTCCATAGACAAATACGTCTACAAAATTATACAGTTTTTGTGTGATTTGGTTAGTGTTTGTCCGTGATGGGTCTGTATGGATCCCATATTCATTTGTGTGTGTCCATGCTTTTACAAGTTGAATTCTTCCTATCTATACTTCTCTTCATCGAGGATGGTTGTTGATTTGGTGTGCTGATTCTTTTAAGCCTTAGGGCATGAGCTATGGAAGCACTGCAATAGTGATGCCCCATCTTCCAAATAAACAAAAAAGTTTTAGAGCTACCATTTTTATTTTTCATCACCCAAAGGAGGCAGCATATGTGACCTCATGTTAGTGAACCCTAGCCCAATTATTTTCTCTCCATCTCCTTCCTTCACTTTTTCTCCTTTTTCTTCCTCTCTCTCCTTCTTTTCTCCTGCTTTTTACATGGAGCCCTCGGTTCCTCTGTAAGAGTCTGTTTGCTCTGCGGGCATCTATTTTACTTCCAGCGTGGCATTCGATCCTACGTGAAGTATGGGGCACTAGGTTTGGGGCAGCCCGTTGGCCATGCCCTTAGCTTGATGACTTACCATTTGACTACGATAAAAAGGTTGTCTAACTCTTGAGAGGGTGAGACGATGACAGTGGCGTGCCTTCGACTCGATCTAGTGGATGTAGTCGTCGATGGTCTACTTATATGGATGTAATTTCCGTTACTTCTACTGTTCTTTGTATGGCATGATGTTTGGTGACCCCACTCCTCCACTCGCCAACAATGTCGAGCCAACGGTATGGAGCAATGAATCGACGACCTCACCGTGGCTCTCAAGGCTACCCAGGAGCAAAAAGCCATCATCTAGAATGCGCGGACGGTGTCCAACAACATGTTCGAGGCGCTCAAGCCGCCCATGGAGAAGTTGGTTGCGTGGATGCCAGCTATGGAGGCGTCGATAGCGGGTCTTAGGACCGAGCTAGGTGGGATGTGCAAGGAACTGAATCTGCTGGCACGGAATTTGGTATTGATACTCAACCCCCTCCCCCCCCCAGATCTGCTGCTTATCCCGAGCCTTTCTGACGTCGAGCTGAGCAACGTCAATGAAATCAGTCACGGGCCAGGTGGCCACCATGTCGAGATAACACCATCGGGGCATGTGAAGAGCATGGTCACCATGTTCATGCCATGGGAATGCACACCCTTTCTAAACACCTCCCTCTCCCTCCTATGTGAGGGTTCAGGTCTAATCATCAACATTCACATAGATTTGAGTCCCGATCCGGCAGGCCTCCACGACGTTCGTCGATTTTTCCCAGCCCCAAAATGGATTTTCCCTAACCGAGGGGAGGAGAAGGCATGCAAATTTGGAACCTTGAGGGTACTCTCCACCCCTCTTTAGTTCAACCTAATCATTCCATGCTTTGGTACATGAACAATTCGGCTACAACAGGTTCTGAGTGTTGTTGCATCAATTGTTTCATTCGCGACAAACAGAGTCAGTGTTTCTGGATACATAGTTAAGTTTGAGACTAAGCACTTACTATTGGCTCATAGCAATAATTGGGATCATGCCCTTTTCCCTTCTTGATATGTTGATGGGGTAAAGGACAAGATTTGTGTTTCCTGTGCACAATACCTGTTGGGAAACGTTGCATGGGAAACAACAATTTTCCTACGTTCACGCAAGACCTATCCATGGTGATGAGCATCTATGAGAAGGAGAGTGGATCTACGTACCCTTGTAGATCGCTAAGCGGGAAGCGTTAAGAAACGCGGTTGGTGTAGTCGAACGTCTTCGCGATCCAAATCGCCAAGCGTCCCACGATCCAATCATGATCCGTCCCACGAACTTGATCACGATTCGTCCCGCGAACTCGATCACGGTCCTTCCGATCTAGCGCCGAACGGACGGCACCTCCGCGTTCAGCACACGTACGGCTTGATGACGATCTCTGCCATCTTGATCCAGCAAGAGGGAGCGGAGAGGAAGACGAGTTCTCTGGCAGCGTGACGACGCTCCGCCGATGATGGTGGAGCTATTCCGGTAGGGCTTCGCCTAAGCACTGTAGAAATCCGATCTAGAGGAGAAACTATGCACTAGAGGAATGGGTAGCACGTGGCTGAAAATTCTGTGCAAAAACTCTAAAACCTGCAGTATATATAAGAGGGAGGGAGGAGAGGACTTGGCGCAAGGGCCAAGCCTCCTTGGTTCGGCCGAAGTGGGGAGGAGAGGAGGACTCCTCCTCCAAACCTAATAGGACTAGGACTTTTTTTGCCTTTTGCCACCTTTTCCCTTTGGGCTTTTCTTCCCTAGCCGCATGGGCCTTGTGTGGGACTTCCACCAGCCCACAAAAGGCTGGTATTTATTCTCCCACAGCCCATGAAGCCTCTTGGGTCGAAATACCCCTCCCGATGGTCTCCCGGTACACTACCGGCACTCCCGGTACAGTACCGATTAGCCCGAAACTTTTCCAGCGACCAAAACAGGACTTCCTATATATGAATCTTTACCTCCGAACCATTCCGGAGCTCCTCGTGACATCCGGGATCTCATCCTGTACTCCTAACAACCTTCAGTCACCACCATACATAACTCTATACTACCGAAACGTCACCAAACCTTAAGTGTGCAGACCCTGCGGGTTCGAGAACTATGTAGACATGACCGAGACACCTCTACGGTCAATAACCAATAGCGAGACCTGGATGCCCATATTGGTTCCTACATATTCTACGAAGATCTTTATCGGTCGAACCTCTATGTCAAGGATTCAGTTAATCCCGTATGGTGTTCCCTTTGTTCTTCGGTATGTTACTTGCCCGAGATTCGATCATCGGTATCTCCATACCTATTTCAACCTCATTACCGGCAAGTCTCTTTACTCGTTCCGTAATACAAAATCCCATGACTAACACTTAGTCACATTGCTTGCAAGGCTTATTGTGATGTTGTATTACTGAGTGGGCCCTGAGATACCTCTCCGTCACACGGAGTAACAAATCCCAGTCTTGATCCATGCCAACTCAACAGACACCCTCGGAGATACCTGTAGAGGACCTTTATAGTCACCCAGTTACGTTGTGATGTTTGATACACACAAGGCACTCCTCCGATGTTCGTGAGTTGCATGATCTCATGGTCATAGGAACATATACTTGACATGCAGAAAACAGTAGCAATAAACTGACACGATCATATGCTACGTTTGTAGTTTGGGTCTTGTCCATCACATCGTTCTACTAATGATGTGATCCCATTATGAAATGACATCACATGTCAATGGCTAGGAAACCTTGACCATCTTTGATCAACGAGCTAGTTCACTAGAGGCATACTAGGGACATAGTGTTGTCTATTTACCCACTGTCGTGGTTTCGTCACAACAGATGCCATGGGTAGGCTTATCGAGAGGGGCCAAAGGACGCCGATGGGCTCCGGGAGCGGGGTTAGGCACAAGCGGTGAGAGACACACAATGTACCCAGGTTCGGGGCCCTCCGTGGGAGGTAACACCCCTAGTCTTGCCTGGTCTCGTTGAGACGATGGTCGGATTACAATGGCGCTCCTTGAGCTGTATGGATTGTGGAGGAAGAAGGAGCTAGCTCGCTCTTCTACACCCCGTATGTGTGTGTATGTGGAGTGGATGTGAGGAGAGCTGGGAGATGCGCCGACCCCGTTCATGGGGGTGGCCCAGGGTTTTTTAGGCCAACCCCCTGAATTACAATACAAATAGAAGGTCAAAGGGGGCCCCCAGCTGGCAGCCTCTCTGGCCGGCTGCGGGGGCCACCGGCTATGGGGTCTTGTCGCCGGTAGGTCCCGCCGGCTGAAGGGTCACGTCAGGAACCGACGGGGCCCGCGCGGCGGCTCCCGACGCCAGTCACGTCGCGGCACGGGGCGCCCCATGTGGCGTCGTCTTGCAGCGGCCGGCCGGGGTCAGCGGTACGGCCAGCCACCCTATAGCCATGCCGGGGTAGGTAATGGAGTGGTTGGGGCGTGTCGGCACTGTTGGGAGCCTGGCCATCATCCGCCAGGGACAGAGGTCCTAGCGCATTCGTTGTGGCCATATTGGCGCTGACCTCCGATGGGATGGGGGCCACTGTTGCCACGCATGCCCTGACGACAGTATCCAATGCGCGGCCGACTGGGGGGCCAGGCGGCAACGCCCCTAGCCGGTCGGCACGTCGTAACCGGCGGGGCGTAGCCGGCGGGCCGCTTCTGGCAGGGCGTAGCCGGACCGCAGGGGGAGGCGGCCCGCCCTTTGATTGCGCTAGAAGGCTGGGGAAAGGGGGCGCTTGAGGCTACCCCGGGGTTATCCCCCCGTCAGTAGTCCCCAAAGCCTAGGAGGACCCGCCGACGAGCTGTGGCGGTCCTCGCCGGCTTGAAGATCGTCCTCACGCCGCGGGCTGCCTTGAGAGTCGAGCGAAGCCGACAGCAACCGCCCGCTCCAGAGCTGGCCGACGCCTCGCGTGCCACCTTGGGTTCTCCACCGGGTAGAAAAGACGCGCCGCACGGCGGAAAAGACCGGGCAGCGGGGCGCGGCCCTCCACGACCGTGGTCTCGGCCCGCTCGCTGGGATCTTTTACGACGCGAGGCGGACGGTTGGCGTTCCCGAGCGCCACGATATCCGCCCCGCATGCCGCGGGAATCGTGGGGGTCGTGCGCAATGAATCCGGCCCCCTACGATCACCCGCGCAGGGTTTAAATGTCGAGAGGGTGGAGGATGAACGGCCCATTCGCTCTCCCCTGCCATTGCATCGCCTTCGTCGTCTTCCTACCTCTGCCATGATAGAGAGAGAGAGAGAAGAGAGACCAGGGCACGAGGGCAGGCCGCGCCGCCGTCCATCGCCAAAGAGAGCCCGGGCCACCACCGAGCACCCATGCCTGTCGTCGCGACCGCACGCCCCCTCGGCGACCATGGCGGGCAAGGGCGCCTGGGACGGCAACGATGTGGACGAAACCTTCATCGAGCATCTCCGCCACCGCTGCAAGCTCCCGGCGGAGGAGCACTTGGTGGCACACCCAGCTGGGCCGGAGAACTCCCCGGCGCCGCGGGAGGGCGAGGTGGTGGTCTTCGCCGATCACTTCCTCCGCGGGCTCATGCTGCCGACGAGCGCCTTCTTCCGCCGCTTCCTGACGCGGTTCGGCCTGCAGCCGCACCACCTCGCCCCCAACGCCATCTTACAGCTGGCGGCGCTCACCACCCTTTGTGAGGGGTACTTGGGGGTTGCACCGAGGCTTGACCTTTGGTGTCGGCTCTTCTTCCTCAAGCGTCAGACGGCGAAGGATCCGGTGACGAAATAGATGGTGATGACCGCCTCGGAGGCGCCCTGATCCATATCCGCAAGGGGACCGGCTTCCCGAAACTCACGCTACACGAGTCGGTGAAGCGCTGGCAGCGGGGGTTCTTCTACGTGAAGAACGCGAGGCCGAAGGAGGACTACATCAACCTCCCCGACTTCGCCAACCACCTGCCGACCGCGATGCTGAACTGGCGGGCGGGTGCATCTCCGGCGCCCGAGAAGGCGGACTGGCTCTGCGAGCGCCTGCTCGCGATGACCGGGTCAGGAGGGGCTGAAGGCCGTAGATCTGCTGGCCACAATGGTGGCACGCCGGGTGCAGCCACTGTAGTGCCGGACGCACCTCATCTGCCAGATGGGGGGACGCCATGACCCCTGCCGGTTCTCCACCAAGGAGATGAAACCAGCCTACATGGCGAGGAGGGTGAACGCCATCTCGATGGCGAAGATGGCGGAGGGCGAATGGCAATGGGGGAAAACCCCGTACAGCCGGAGCTGCCCGACACTACGGGTAAGTGTCCAGCCGCCTCCTTCCCTCCATCTTCTTTCAGAGGCAGTACCCCTCCCCCCTTTAGTCTGACAGCGCGCCGCCAGGCCCGCCCGCAGCTTTTCCCGTTGCTGTAGAACTTCGAGGAGCCGGCCCCTGACACGGTAGAGTCGGACCCCGAGGAGGTTGAGGATGCCCACGACGTGGAGCCGGCTCACTGCGAGCGAGCCGGAGCGTCCGGGGCCGGCGATGCAGAGACGGAGACGGAGGGGGCCGAAGAGGGCGAATCGACGGGTGAGTCTCCTCCCCAGACGCATGTTGCTGAGGCTCCAGAGAAGCCCGAGGCTTCAGAGGACGAGCTCATGGCGCCGCGGAGGCGCCAACCTCGAGCCAGCGGTGGCTCCAACCGGGGAGGCCCGGTCGCGGACGACAAGGGGAAAAGGCCGGCCGCCACCAAGCCGGCGCCCAAGCATGCGGCGACCCCGCAGCCTGGCGGCAGCCATGGAGGCGGGGGCAAGAAGCAGAAGGTCGCCCAAGCAGGACCCATGAGGAGAGCGGTCCCCGTCATCGCCAGGTAAGTCCATCTCCTCCTCCACCTTGGTTCGTTCTGCCTTCCCCCAGTCTCTTACTTCGTCATGACCAAGGAGGCGCACGGCCTGGGGAGGACCCCGGGTGGCGTGACGGAGAGGGCGGCACCGCCGACGGCTGCTGAGGAGAGGGAGCGCCAGGCGTGGCTCGACCTCGAGGTGACCGAGCAGGAGCAGCGTGTCGAGGAGCTCCGCCCATGGGAGGAAGCGGCGAAGAGGCAAGGGGGAGCCAGCGGGGAGGCCGTTGGCGGAGCATGAGAGCCGTTCCCCCTCCAACGAGGAACCAGCGGGGAGGCCGCTGGCGGAGCATGGGAGCCTTTCCTCCGCGGCCGGGAGAAGAGATCAAAGGGCCACCACGGCTCCAGGCGAAGGGCGGAGGCGAGCGCGAAGGCCGCGGGGGACGCGACGGGGATGGACTGCGACGCCGCCCAGCCGATGGCGGGCGACGTGCTGCCGGGAGCGGAGGCACCAGCCCCGGAAGTGCCGGTACCGGACGTGCCGGCTATGGAGGCACCGGTTCCGGAGGCGTCGGTGCCAGAGGCGTCGGCTCCAGAGGCGCCGACACCGAAGGCGAGTGCCGGAGGCGGAGCACCGGAGGTGGGGGGCGCGATGGCCGGGGAAACGGCCGCCGCAAGCGTGTCGATGGTGACCCCCGGCACGATGGCGACAGGAAGGGCCGGTCCTATCGTGGCCTCCAACAAGGGAAGCCCCGCGGACGGAGGCCGGCCGCAGCAGACCTGGGCGGCGGCCGGGAGCCCGGCCCCTGGCGGACCGTTGAGCACCCTCGGGGCGGCGGTGGCCGCCGTTGTCGAAACGTTTGCCGCGTGCCGCACCCATGCGATGCAAGACGCTCGGGCCGCCAACGACCGGCTGGTGAGCTTGGAGCAGGCGGTCGCGGTGAGTTTCTTCTTTCCTCCTTCTCTTGATTTGCGTTTTTCCATCTTTTCCAATGGGGACGTGCGAGCACACCCACTGGGTGTAGCCCCCGAGGCTCGAGCCGGCTGGGGCGCAGGAGGGTCGAGCCTAAAGCTATGCACTCTTATTGTTTTGCAGGCAGCGCATGACCGCCGGGTGGCCGCGTACAACACCCTGCTGGGGTTGTATTGAGGAGCTGAAAACCGGCTCGCCGTCATGTCCGCGGACTTGCGAGGTATGTGCTCTTGCAATCTTTCAGTGGGAGCGCGCAAGCACACCCACTGGTTGTAGCCCCCGGGAATTAGGACGGCTGCCCCGGAGGCGGGCTGAATCCTTTCTGACAACAGCTGCTTCTTCTCATGCAGCTACCCATGCCGAGACAGTCTGCCTCCGGCGCCAGGTGGTGTACCTTTACGAGGAGCGGGAACTCCTAACGACTGAGCGCGACCGGCTCCGTGGGGAGGCGGACTAGGTGAAGGCGGAGCGGGAGGGCCGCGAGGCGTCGCACCGCCAAGCGTTGACGGACCAAGGGGCGGCCCTTCGTCGGGAGGAGGAGGAGCGGGAGAAGGCCCTCCGCGAGAAGCTGGAGGCCAAGGACGCCGCACTAGCCAAGGCGGCCGAGGACGCGCAGACGGCCCGGGATGAGCACGAGCGCCGGCGCCAGGAGTGGTGGGCAGGGGAGGTGTAGCTGCAGGAGCAAGGGCACGAGGTGGATCAGATGCTTCACAGTATGTTTCTGCTGCCTTGTTCTTCTCGCGCCTTCCTTCTGGGTTTTCTGGCTTGCCTCCCTGCTCATCCCTCGTCTTCTTCTTAGGGCTTTTCCCCGGCACACGGGAGGTCGCGGAGGCGGCCATGGAGGCTGACCATGAGTCCCGGCGGGCGCGAGGAGAGGCTATTGGGCCGCTTGCCCCCTGGACCTTGGACGAGGTGGGGATCGCCGTCGAGGCGCGTCTGTCGGAGGTGGTCCGCATGCTTTGGCCCGGCACGGCGGAGCCGGGCTCCATGAACCGGCTGCCGAGGTGGCTGGAGTTCAGGACCGCGCGGGTGAACGCCTGGAGGGCCTCCGCGGCACGTGCCGGTGCGGGCATGGCGCTCCGCATTGCCAAGTCATGGTACCTCGAGCTGGACTTGAGTTTGCTCACGGCCCAGCATGCCGGCGCCGATGGGTAGTTGGAGGCTGTGGCTGGCGAGATGCTGGTGATGGCGAGCGACCTTGCGTCCTTCGCCGCATGGGACGAGTACGTCCCGGAGCGCGGGGTGGACGGCGTGGTGGTCCCAGAGGACCGGTACGGGCTCGCCCTGGACGATCCGGAGGGGAGCGCCGCCGAGATGGCTGATGAGGAGTCCGACACCGACGAATATGCCGAGTCCGAGCCGGCTCCGGATGCGGGGGCGGGGGCTTCTACCTCGGCCGCCCCGGAGGTGCCGGCCTCAGAGGCGCCAGCACTGCCGGCTCTCGAGGCGTGAGCATGCTGACTCCAGATGTGTCAGCACCGGAGGAGGGCCGGCCCGAAGCTGCCATCACTTAGGACTTTCTTTCCTGCATTTTTATTTTAGACTAGAATTCCACCCATTGAGGGTGTATATGTAATGAACTCGTGGCCGTGGGCCTTTTATTGTTATGAGTTATGCCCTTTATCTTAAAAATAATGTGCGTGCCGGCTTTTCTTTTGCCTTTTGCCTTTTGACTTATGCTTGCGCGTCGGGATTCCTTCCGGCTTCCGCCCTGCCTGCCAGCCAGCCGAGAGCCGGTCTGGGATAGGGACGGGGCTTCACCCTTGGGGAAAAATAGCGGGCTCTTAGAGTCAACTGGCTAGGGCTAGGTTGAGCCGGCAAAGGCCGGTTACTAGGATTAACATAGCTCGGCTGGGCTGGTCTGGCTGCCGCGCGCGTCGGCTGACCTTCGTGTGAGAAGTTCCTTTGTACCCCGTGGTCCCTTCAGCCGGACAGCCGGGAGCTGGTCTGTAGCTGGTTAGGGGAGGGGAGGCGAAGGGTTGCTCCCTCACATTATTTGTCCGCCTCGGCGGGGAGTCGGGCGAGCCCCCGGGCCCGGGAGCCGGACCCGGTTGACGTGCCTTAAATAACAGGAAAACTTTGGAGGAATCGGAAAGGGGCGTGCCCCAAGTGCCGGCTTGGGGCCCCCATTGCATTCATAAGCCCAAAAGGGGAAGGATACATACGATGGTTTTCAGCAATAAAATGGACGGAGGAGCGCCGCGTTCCACGGGCGCTCCGTCTCCTCGCCGGAGGCGTCTCTCTTGCGCTTCTGCGGCTTCTGGGCGTCTATTAGATAGTACGCGTTGTTGTGCAGCGCCCGGTTGACAATGAACGGTCCCTCTCATGGGGAGGACAGCTTGTGCTGGCCGGCGGTTCGCTGGATCCGCCTGAGCACCAAGTCTCCTTCGCGGAAGGAGAGCGGTCAGATCCGCTTGTTGTGGTAATGCCGGAGCTTCTGCTGGTAGATGGCTGTCCGGCTCAAGGCCAGCTCGCGGGCCTCCTCGAGGAGGTCGACGTCGTCTTCCCTTGCCTCCCTCGCGTCCTTCTCGATGTACAGGGTAACCCGAGGCGAATGGAACTTGATTGCAGTGGGGATGATCGCCTCGGACACGTAAACGAGAAAGAACGGAGTGTAGCCAGTCGATCGGTTAGGAGTGCTCCGGAGGCTCCAAAGGACAGCCGGCAGCTCCTCGACCCAGCAGCCGGACGACTGGACCAGTGGTGTCACGAGCCGGGGCTTGATGCCGGACAGGAGCAGGTCGTTTGCCCTCTCAACTTGGCCGTTTGACTGCGGGTGGGTGACGAACGCCAGGTCGAGCCGGATGCCCCGCCTCGAGCAAAAACGTGCTAGCGCGCCCTTGGCAAAGTTCGTGCCATTGTCGGTGATGATGCTGTGGGGGACGCCATAGCGGACTGTGATGTCTTCGATGAACCGGACGGCTGTGGGGCCGTCCAGTTTCTTGATTGGCTGGGCCTCGATCCACTTGGTGAACTTGTCGACGGCTACCAGCAAATGTGTCATGCCGCCTCGTGCGGTTTTGAAGGGTCCCACCATGTCCAACCCCCAGACGGCGAAGGGACACAAAAGGGGGATGGTCTGGAGAGCGCTAGCCGGAAGATGGCTCTGCGTGCTGAAGCGCTGGCAGCCCTCACACTTGTCAACCAGTTCCTTGTCCGCCTCCAGAGCAGTCGGCCAGTAGAAACCATGACGGAATGCTTTGGCCACCAAAGACCTGGAGGCGGAGTGATGCCCGCACTCGCCCTGGTGGATGTCGAGGAGGATTTCTTGCCCTTTCTCCGGCTCGACGCAGCATTGGAAGACACCGGTGGTGACGCGATGAACCAACTTGCGGTTGATGATGCTGTAGGGCGGGGGCCGGCACTGAATTTGCCTTGCAGTGGCCTCCTCGGAGGGGAGCTCGCCACGCTGGAGGAACGCCAAGATGGGCTGGGCCCATGAGGGAGCTGAGACAGGGGCTGGCTCAGCCCCCAGGACTAGCTCGCCAGTCCTCGGGACCGGTTTGCCAGCCCCCGGGAGTGAGGTCGTGGCGGTCGGCGCCGGCCCGGCAGCTGGTGGTGACGGAGCCGGCAGAGCTGCCGCAGCCGGCGGGGCTGTTTGGGCAGCCGGTTGTGCCGAGGTGTCGGCCATGTTTGCCGGTACAAAGATGGACTCCGATTCAGGAGAAGGCTTGATCAAAGGCTTCAGCAGCCGCTCGAGGGAGACGCTGGTTGGGATGGACTGTCGGGTGGAGCCGATCTTGGCCAGCGTGTCGGCCGCCTCGTTGTCCGCACGGGGGATGTGCTGGAACTCGTAGCCCTCGAAGGAGCCGGTGAGCTACTGGACGAGGAAGCGGTAGCTGGCCATGTTGGCATCCCTGGCGTCCCATTCGCCAGAGACCTGTTGCACCACGAGGTCGGAGTCGCCGAAGCAAACGATGCGCTGGATGCCGATCTCCTTGGCAAGCCGGAGGCCGTGGACGAGGGCCTCATATTCAGCCATGTTTTTGGAGGCGGCAAAGTGGATCTGGAGGGCGTAGCGGAGCTGGTATCCTCTGGGAGACAATAAGACGATGCCGGCTCCCAGGCCGGCTCGCATCTTCGAGCCGTCAAAGTGCTTGTGCCAGTGCGTGGAGTCGGGCGGAGGTGGCACGAACTGGGTTTCGGCCTAGTCGACAAGGAAGTCGGCCATTGCTTGGGACTTGATGGCGGTGCGTGGCTCGTACCGTATTTCGTAGTCGGCCAGGGTGATGGCCATTTGGCGATCCGGCCGGTGGCGTCCCGGTCGGCCATGATTTCGCCCAGCGGCGCTGTGCTCACGACGGTGATGACGTGCTCCTGGAAGTACTGCTTGACCTTCTGGGTGACGAAGTATATGCCGTAGCACATCTTCTGGTAGTGGGGGTAGTTTTGTTTGGAGGCGGAGAGGACCTCGCTGAGGTAGTAGACGTGATGTTGCGTCGGCAGTGCCTTGCCTTCCTTCGGCCGCTCCACCACCAGGACGACGCTGATGACGCGTGTGGTCGCCGCAATGTAGGCGAGCAATGGCTCCTTGTCAGTCGGCGCGGCCAAGATGGGCGCGCTGGTGAGAGCCCGCTTGAGGTCGCGGCACGCCGCGTCCGCCTCATTGGACCAGTCGAACAGGGCCGACTTCTTCGAGAGGTCCCGGCCCGGCTCGACCAGGGCCGACTTGTGTAGGACCCCGTAGAGGGGCAAGGCCTTCTCGCCCAGCTGGCTGATGAACCGGCTGAGGGAGCCAAGGCAGCCGGTGAACTTCTGGACGTAGCGGAGCCGGACCGGCTTGGGCATGCACTCAATCGCCCGGATCTTCTCGGGGTTAGCTTCGATGCCGCGGGCAGACACGAAGAAACCCAGGGGCTGGCCGGCACACTTCTCTGGGTGCTGAAGACACACTTCTCTGGGTTGAGCTTGATCTTGTATTCGCGCAAGTTGGCGAACGTCTCCTGGAGGTCATCAAGGAGGCTGAAGTGCTTCTTGGATTTGACGATGATGTCGTCCACGTAGACGTGGACGTTCCTGCCTATCTGAGGCAGGAGACACTTCTGCATGCAACGCTAGAACGTTGCCCGCATTCTTTAGGCCGAAGGACATGGTGATGTAGCAGTAGGCCCCAAAGGGGGTGATGAAGGAGGTCTTGAGCCGGTCGACCGGTTCCAGCTTTATCTAGTGGTAGCCGGAGTAGGCGTCCAGGAAGGATAGCAGATCGCAGCCGGCCATGGAGTCGATGACTTGATCGATCCGTGGCAGGGCGAACGGGTCCTTATGGCACGCCTTGTTCAGGTTGGTGTAGTCGATACACATGCGCTAGGTCTTGTTTTTCTTCAGCACCAGAACTGGGTTGGCCAGCCAGTCCGGGTGGAACACCTCCATGATGAAGCCGGCTGCGAGCAGCTGGGCGATCTCTTCTCCTATGGTATGCCGCTTCTCCTCGGAGAAACGGCGTAGGGGTTGCTTGACCGGCTTCGCATCCGGCCGTACGTGTAGCTTGTGCTCGGCGAACTTCCTCGGAACACCTGGCATGTCCTTGGGGGACCATGCAAAGATGTCCCGATTCTCACGGAGGAAGTCGACGAGCTCGCTTTCCTATTTGTTGTCGAGGCGGGAGCCGATGGTCACGCACTAGGTGGGGTTGGCCGAATCGAGTGGCACCTGCCTGGTGTCCTTGGACGGTTGGAACAAGCCTTCCCCGACCGATTGGGACGGAGGGGCCGGCACGGCCGGCTGGGCAGAGGCAAGGGCCACCAGCCAGTCGAGCTGGCACTTCTCCTCGGCTATCTCCAGGGCCTCGGCCAGTCGGCTGCCGTCTCGCGCGCCTGCCATTGACATCTGGTATTTGCCGGCGACGGTGATGAGGCCCTTAGGACCCGGCATCTTGAGCTTGAGGTAGGCGTAATGGGCGATCGCCATGAACTTGACAAGAGCCGGCCGGCCCAGTAACGTGTGGTAGGGACTGTCGAGGTCCACTACCTCGAACAAGATCGGCTCGCGGCTGAAATGACTGGCGTCGCCGAAGAGGACGCCGAGCTTGATCTTGCCGACAAGGGTGCAGGACTTTCCCGGCACCATGCCGTGGCAGACGGTCCGACTTGTTTTCAGATCCTCCACCTTGAGCCCCAGCTTGAGCAGGGTGTCGAGGTAGAGGATGTTGATGTTGCTTCCTCCATCGATCAACACCCGCGAGAAGCAGCACGAGCGTTTCTCGGAGGCAATGGTAGGATCGAGGACGAGAGCGTAGCTGCCAGGGTTCGGCATCATGGCCGGGTGGTCCGCCCAGCTCCAGGTGACCGGCTTATCGGACCAGTGCATGAACTGGGGAGTCGCGGGCATGGTGGCATTCACCTCGCGGTGGAGCCGGCGCTGGGCATGCTTGTCCGTCTCTTCGCTGGTGAAGACGACGTAGCAGTCGTCATGTTCGGGGAACCGGTCGTGCAGCCGGCAGTCGCCCCGAGCCGGGGCCGGCTTCGCCTGACCCGGACCGGGCGCCGAAGCCCGAGCTGGGGCTGGTGCTGGAGCACGGGCTGGCTACGCAGGGGGAGCCAGGAGGTTGTCCTCCCGGGCCAATCTCTGTGAGAAGCTGCACTGCCGGAGCGTGTGTGTGGCCGGCTTGGCACCGGAGTGGTTTTTGCAGGGGAGGTCAAGCATTTCCTCAAAAGTTAGCTTGGGCTGCCAAGCGGCCTTGCCGGTGCGCTGGCGTCGACCGGAGGCCTGGCCAGTCAGCTGCTCCTCCTCGATGGAGGCGACCTGCCGGCTCCCGTAGCGGGAGTCGGGTTGGTTGTTCTTGCGCTTGCCGTTCTGCTGTTGCCGGTCCGCCACCCGCGGCGCGGCGGGGGGCGTAGCCGGCTTGGCTGGTGCCTTAGCCCTCATCCTCATCGAGGAATCGGCCGTAGCATATTTATCCGCCTTGGACATCAGGTCCGCCAAGGAGGTTGGCTCGGAGCACAAGAGCTTGTGCTTGAGGGGGGTGCCATCGCAGCAGCCTTCGATGAAGTACCGGATGGCCTGTACCTCGTGTACTCCTTCGCAGGAGTTGCGGAGCTCGGTCCAGCGCATGAGGTAGTCGCGGAGGGACTCTTCCGTCCCCTGGACGCACATGGCCAGCTCGCGGGGCCGGCCAGGGCGTTTGTAGGTGTCGGTGAAGTTGCGGACGAAGGCCTCCTCGAAGTTTGTCCAGGTGTTGACGCTGCCAGCGGCTAGGCTGTTCAGTCAGGTGCGAGCCGAGCCGATCAGTATGAGGGGGGGCATAGCGGACAGCTACGCGCTTGTTCCCCTTGGGGATGCCGACGGCGGTGGTGTAGTCGATCAGCCAGTACTCTGGCTTGGCAGCCCCGGTATACTTCTGGGTGTCGCGGGGGAGCGTGAAGCTGGGCGGAAAAGGCTCGTTGTGGATCCGCGGACCGAAGCAGGCTGGGCCAATTGAGCCCTCCTCCTCGAGGAGAGCTGACTATGCCAGCCGGTCAAGGCGGAGTCGGGCGTCGTTGTCGCTGTGGGGGACGCGCGGTCCGAGCCGGGCTGCAAGCTCGGGGCGGACGGCCGGCGGGATGGACCACGCGGGTTCGTGCCGCGGAGGCGGAGTATGCCCGTGGGTGCGCCGGCTGCCGCCAGCCGGTGCCTCATCGCGGCGGTGGCTGCCAGCCGGATTGTTGCTGCGCTGGCTGTTCACAACCGGCTGCTCGTTTCCGCGTGACAGGGGGCGCTGAGCGTTGCTCCCCCGGGCGTTCCGGTCGGAGGGACGAGGGGTGCTGGAGTGCTGAGCCAGCCGGCGGTCAGCAGCCCCAGTGTCCTCGCCCTCGGGATGGGGAAACTCGGAGACGGCCCCACAAGGGGTGAGGAGGGCACCAACACCCAGTGGGTGCGCCGGCTGCCGCCAGCCGGTGCCTCGTCGTGGCGGCGATTGCCAGCCGGATTGTTGTTGTACCGGTTGTTCACAGCCGGCTGCTCGTTTCCGCGTGACGTGGGGCGCTGAGCGTTGCTCCCCGGGCGTTCCGGCCGGAGGGACGAGGGGTGCTGGATTGCTGAGCTGGCCGGCGGTCAGCAGCCCTAGTGTCCTCGCCCTCGGGATGGGGAAACTTGGAGACGGCCCCACCCGGGGTGAGGACGACCTGTTGCGCATTGGCGGTGTTGATGAGGTCCTTGATGTACTGCTCGCGTGCGGCCCGCTCCTCGCCCTCCAAGGTTGCCAAATCCTCGTAGGCAACCTTGGCGACGTGCAGGTTGGCCGCGGGGGTGTCGTAGACGGGAAAACGGCCGTCGAGGATTTCCGCGACCACGCAGCCGCGTTCTCGCACAACACCACGGCGGCTGGGCTCAGGGCCAGCCGGGGTGAGACCGTACGCGGAATTGTATTCCTGCTGCACGGCCTCCATCCGGCACCGCTCGGCAACGAGGGCGCTGGCGTCTTCGAACAGCAGGTGACGGGCCGCCTCCAGCTCGGCTCTGGCGGTGGCCGGGTCCGCCATTGTAGTGATAGGAGCACCCAGATCCCGGAGGGTGGCGACGAGTGGGTCGGAAGTGCTGGCGAGAGCGGCGGCTGCGTCGGCCTCGGCCGCCCGCGCACGGCCCGAAGTGGTGGAGGAGACGGTGACCATCACTCCCACACGGGTGTGAGGGCCGATGGTCTCGCCCGTGGCGAGCGCGCCCACGGACGAGGGAGGGTCGGTGCAGTCGAACACCCAACTAGGGTACTCGTCGGCCTCCGGTTCTTCGGCGAGGCTCAGCTTGCTGAACCGCCCAGCGAGCGCGGCAACGTCGAGCGCGAGGTCGCGGCCGGGGCACTCGTCAGAGATGCTGTCCGCGTTGCCCGCAAGGCCCGCCGAAGCAAGCCCCACGAGCACACGGTTCCGCCCGGACGCGAGGCGGTCGAGGGAGGTGGTGAAGGGTCCCGCCCGGAGCGTGACTCCGGCCGGCGCCGCGGACTGCCCCACGGTGGGCGCCAACTGTCGTGGTTTCGTCACGGCAGATGCCATGGGTAGGCTTATCGAGAGGGGCCGAAGGACGCCGGCGGGTTCCGGGAGCAGGGTTAGGCACAAGCGGTGAGAGACACACGATGTACCCAGGTTCGGGGCCCTCCATGGGAGGTAACACCCCTAGTCCTGCCTGGTCTCGTTGAGACGATGGTCAGATTACAATGGCGCTCCTTGAACTGTATGGATCGTGGAGGAAGAAGGAGCTAGCTAGCTCTTCTGCCTCCCTACGTGTGTGTATGTGGAGTGGACGTGAGGAGAGCTGGGAGATGCACCGACCCCGTGCATGAGGGTGGCCCGGGGTGGGTTATAGGCCAAGCCCCCGAATTACAATACAAATAGAAGGTCAAAGGGGCCCCCCAGCTGGCAGCCTCTCTAGCCGGCTGCGGGGCCACTGGCTGTGGGGTCTTGTCGCCGGTAGGTCCCGCCGGCTGAAGGGTCCCGTCGGGAACCGGCAGGGCCCGCGCGGCGGGTCCCGACGCCGATCACGTCGCGGCACGGGCCGCCCCTTGTGGCGTCGTCTTGCGGCGGCCGGCCAGGGTCAGCGGTACGACCGGCCACCCTGTATCCATGCCGGGGCAGGTAATGGAGTGGTTGGGGCATGCCGGTACTGTTGGGAGCCCGGTCACCATCCGCCAGGGCCAGAGGTCCTGATGCCTTCGTTGTATCCAATGTGCGGCCAGCTGGGGAGCCAGGCGGCAACGCCCCCAACCGGCCGGCACGTCGTAACCGGCGGGGCGTAGCCGACGGGCCGCTTCTGGCAGGGCGTAGCCGGACCGCAGGGGGAGGCGGCCCGCCCTTTGATTGCGTCAGAAGGCTGAGGAAAGGGGCGCTTGAGGCTACCCCGGGGTTATCCCCCGTCACCCACACATGTAATGTGTTTCCAATCAATACAATTATAGCATGGATAATAAACGATTATCATGAACAAGAAAATATAATAATAAACACTTTATTTATTTTCTTTAGGGCATATTTCCAACAATACCTTGGTATCGCGGCTTCGCTTGCCTACTTACAGAAAGGGGCTTTGGAGCGGGCTTGAATGTCATCACAATGAGAGCGACCAAAATCCTTGATCTCATATGAGGGGGAGATGCCATTGCCGCCTCCTCCAGGGTATCCCCCAATGACTTCGGTACCTGTTGAGGATCACCGCCCACAAACCACTAAAGGATGGCATGGCCCGCTGTCGATGGATGAACGTCTCACCACACTCCGGGTTTACCAGCGTGCACGAGGCCTCTGTCTCTACGACGAGAAGTGGTTGCCTGATCACAAATGCGCGCCGGCAGTCTAGTTGCACGTTGTCCAAGAGCCTTTTGAGGTACTTAGCTTCGATAATAAGGGCACAACGCAAAGTACTTTCTGAATTTAGTACTCTTACATGTATGAATACCAGTCTTCTGAAATTAAGTTTTAATGTAAATTCAATATTTTTTTCAAAAATATATGAATTAATTTTATGAAATTACAGAAATCATCTATTTTTAAGTAGGTGAATTTTTAATATTTTTAATGGAATGAAACTTGGTTTTAAAATTGGAATCTGATTTTTTTGAGCTCCATATTTTAGTGCATTTTTAAATTTCCTTCGTTCAGTAATTTCAATTTCGGATATATTTTACATACACCAACTTCTTGAAATGCGTATTTTTTAATGAGTGAAATCAGTTATTGAAAAAAACTGAAACACGTGTTTCAATTGAAACAAGTCAAATTAGTTGTTGGAAATGAGTGATATTAGTTTTTTGAAATGAGGAAAATAATGTTGTTGAAATTTGATAAAACTTTTAAGTTCTGAAATCAGATTTGAAATTAAAATATGATAGTTGTGAAACTCCTAATTTTAGCTTCACAAAATATTGACAGTCGTTTACTTATTTCAGTTCCAGTTATAGTTCATATATACCAACTTCTTCAAATGAGTGAAATTATTATTTGTTGAAATCAGATAAATTAGTTTTCAAAAATTAGTTATAACATGTATTTCAATTGAAATGAGCGAAATTAGTTGTTTGAGGCGAGTGACCGTGTCGAAATAAACTAATATTAAAATATGATGGAAACAATAAAATTCAAACTAGTCGAAATATGTCCAAGATTGATCTTGTTTGAAAGGTCTTATAGTCCTGGATTTAAATATATAAATAAAAAATATTCAAAATACGAAAATATGGTTGACAAGTTACCTGTCTTTTAAATTGTGGTCATGAGATTAAAACGCAAGTCTTTATCTTGGAGAGAGAATATTGCAGACGGTAGATGCTTCACCGTGAGGTAGTGGCACGGCTGGATTCACTTTTTTGGAGGGCAGTGGGGCACAGTCTATAGAGGTCCAAAACTTCCAGCGAGACAGCGAGTTGCACACCGTATCCAGAGCAGCTCTCGATGGTACACCGGCTCCTCATACTATTCGTTCGCGAGGAGCCGTCCCATTCAATCTCTCTTTTTATTTCTACTACTACTACTGTCACTGCTGGAGTTCAGTCTCTCTTTTATTTCTACTACTACTACTGTACCCGCTACTGCTGCCTCCTGCACTTGGGGACGAGCCGCAGCGGAGCCAGCAGCGGCGTGGTCAGCCCCGGCGCCTCGCCCATGTCCAGACGCGCCCCGGCGGGGACCTCCCAGTCGAAGTGGCGCACGAGGCTGGAGAGCGCGATCTCCAGCACCGGCATCGCGAAGCCGATGCCGGGGCAGAGCCGCCGACCCGCGCCGAACGGGAGGAGCTGGTAGTCGTTCCCCCGCAGGTCCACGCCCTCGGCGCCGCCGCCGCCCAGGAACCGCTCCGGCCGGAACTCCTCCGCCGTCGCTCCCCACGCCGCCGGGTCCCTCGCGATCGCCCACGCGTTGATGAAGAGCGCCGTCTCGGCCGGGATCTCGTAGCCCTGCACGACCGCCGTCGTGGTCGATTGGTGCGGGACGAGGAGCGGTGCCGCCGGGTGGAGCCGGAGCACCTCCTTCAGCACCGCCTTGAGGTATTCCATCCTGCTCAGGTCGGCTTCCTCGATGGTCGGTTTGCCTTCGGTGACTCGAGTTATCTCGTCCTGCAGCTTGGCCATTGCCCGTGGGTTCCCGACCAGCTCCGCCATGGCCCATTCCAGCGTGACGGACGATGTGTCTGTTCCGGCGGCTATTATGTCCTGCACGCACGCAAGAATTGGCCAGAGCAGAGAGCAGAGTACGAAAGGAAAAAGATATTAAACATTTGCTGAGAAATTAAAACCAAACGAATTGTATGATCGATTGACGATCACCTTGATGATGCTTTTGATGCGATCGTCGGTGAGCTCGAGTCCGGCGGCGCCTTCTTCCCTAAGCCGCAGCAGGACGTCCAGGAAATCCTCCTCCCCTGCGCTGCCGTCACACTTCTTCTTCTCAAGGTGCTCGGCGATTGTCTGCGATAGGAACTTGTCCCACAGTTCGAGCTCGGCGTCGAGCCTCTTCTCGAGCCCCGTCGCCCACCTAACAACCTTCGCCGCCGCGCCGGGGAGCACGTCATCGGCCTGGAGCCCCGACATGAACGCTGCGGAGTTACCCAAAAGCTGTTTTAGCTTCTCCGCCGTGGCCCCTGCGGCGCCGGTCGTCGCGCGGGTGACCACCGCGTTGCTGTAGGCGCACAGGAACTCCCTCAGCTCCACGATCTCACCCGCCTCCGCGGCGCGGCGTGCCCCGGCGACGAGCGCGGCCACCTCAACGGCGCGCACGGGGGCGAACGAGTCGACACGGCGCGGGGAGAGGAGGTGGACGACGGCCATCTTCTTGCTGCGGCGCCAGGCGTCGCCGTAGGGCGAGAAGGAGACGTTGATGGAGCCGTACGTCAGCTTGTCCACCGGCGCGCTGGGCACGCGGGAGGCGAAGGCGAGGTCGTGGTTCTTGTACAGGTCCGCCGCCGCGGCCGCCGTGGACACCACCAGCGTCCGCCTGCGCCCGAGCTGCAAGAGCAGGAGGCCGCCATCGGTGCCGTACCGAGCGTGCAGCTCGCGCAAGGAGCGGTGCGGCAGCCGGCCCAGGAGGTGGAGATGGCCGAGCAGCAGACGCGACGGCGGCGAGGGCGGCAGCCTACCGCTGCTGCTTCCTCGAGCCCTCCAGACGGCGTAGCAGAAGGCGAGAAGCACGGCGACGAGGACGGCGTACGGAGACATCGCCTTCCGCCGGAAAATGTGTTCGTCCGATCAACTTCAAGGGCAACTACAAATTGGGGATAATTGTGCTGAACAAATTCTAGTAGTTGGAAATCTTGGCCTGGATATCGAGTGGCGTTGTGGGGGTGAGGAGTAGCCACGGCAGTGTTCTTCTCTAGTAGTCTTCAGATCGTTTCTATTTTGTCACTTGCGATTTTGTCAAAGAGAAGTGATCTCGTCCGTCTGACGTGATGTGAATGCAATCGTGTCACAAAAGTAGCCGGGTGGCTGCTAAGCCTTGTCATAAAGGTTTTGTTGATGGGTGTGGCTAGATATCATACCACTACAAGTGAGAGAACATATAAAGAGGAAAATTATTATTATTATTTTACACGGATTTAAATCTCATGAATATAGCATTGACTGAGATTTAGCAATCGGTTTGTTGATTTGTTTGGAAAATTAGTTCTATTTAAATCTGTTTTCTGGCGTGACAACCAAAAATCCAATTAGTAGGCGTGGTTTTTAAAATGAGTTTATGTACGGAGGCCTAAAGTCATTGAAGAAAAGGACGCTTCGCGCAGAGTCGGTCATGAACATGTAAGGCATCAGGAGAAAATTTCATAAGAAATCGCCGAGAGAGAAGAAGAGCGGGGGATAGTTGTTATAGAGAAGGGGGTGAGCTCAAAGAACAAAAGAAGTTTCCCACTAATTCCCTTCATTGAAGGAGGTTGGAAATGATACAACTCATGTCCTTTAAATAGTGTGCGCGCACACAACGACACTCACATAAAAAAAATTCGTCCGGCAAAAGATGACATGCTAAGGAAGAAATGAGAGTGTTTTCCCATCCTCCTACACCACGACTGCTTCACTGCCGACCAAGCATCTCCGATGGATCCGGTCACACACCAAGCCTCATTGGTAAGCTTAGTCGATACATCGTCGTCTGCGAGTCTCCGCTCACCCGAACTTCCCTTGCACCTTGCATGGGGTGTTGGTGTAGCGTCGAGATAGGGCACCGACACAGTTTTGGAGACTCGTTCGCGCAAACCGGCACACGCTTCGCCGCCAGAGTCTGCGAGGACGAGTGCTCAAGAGTGCACAGAGGCGAAGCCATATGCGTTGGTGAAGGCTCACAATAAAATGACGAGTCTGATTTGGGGGCGGGGTACGCCAGAGGAGAGGTTGCAGATTGCGGCAAACCGGGGGGGGGTGTGTGGATGTGGAAGAGTTTGTTTTCTGGCGGTGATGGATGCGGACTAGCCAGATCTGGTCTAGAGGGCAAGATGGAGGAGCTTCAGATCAAGAAACTCACTACATCGAGTCATCGAGTCCTTCCGATCTACGCTCCCTTCTCTTCCCTAAGTGTGATTTGTACCAGCCCATAGGTTTTGCGAAGATAGGTTCATCTTTGGAGTGTGGGGATATGTTTGGTTGTTTTGAAGATGGTGAGCTTGTGTTGTAATGATCGCCATCGTGAGAAGAGGTTCAAATTTGCAGCCATATTTCAAGCAATTGCTCCTTGCATTGGTTGTCGTCTGGAGCATTGCATATTGGTGATCATGTGATCAGTTTGACAACTCACCTATATGTGAGATTCTTTGATTATTGCCATTGCTAATCTTAGATGATCTTGGATTTGCTCTTTTCAAACCAGAGGAGTGGGCTCGAATTGCAAGAAGGTTGGTCAAATTTAGAGATGAGGCGCTAGGAGGGGAAGTCGTTGAGAGACCCACCGTTAGTGATGGGGAGGTGGTTGGGATGGAGTATTTTTGTCAGTTGTGGGAGTCAATGCACTTTCCCTTCCTCCTCCCACCTACCCCCGTGGACTTGAGAGCCAAGAAAGTAAGTTTTGTTTGGATCCAGAAGGAGAGCTTTCATAGAGTTATAACTCTAGTGCATCTATTGACCGGCAATCCCTATTTCTTGCATTAACATTGGTTATAAGGTTTCTCCATTGCCTAATGATCAATTGCATTGATACAAGACTTTCTTCATTTTTGAATTATCATAAACATCTCTCATCATTCTATGTTTGGATTAAGTGCAAAGATCAAGCTTGCGCTCAAGTATTGCATAAGCATTAATTAGTTGAAGCATAAAGGTTATATGATTGGTACGTTTGGTTAAATCTCTGACTGGTTTATGAAAGGTTTCCGTTATACGATGAAGACTTAGTGTACTATGTGTCTATGTCCCATGATACACCTGACATTCGTTCTATACCTTATGGCATTGGTAATATTGATTGAAACTATTAATTCATGAAAAACGAGTGAAGTTATTTGCACATTTTGATGTTACTTACTTGCTATCAACTATAGACTATTACATTTCATCGCTATTCTTATGAGTTACACTGAGATTACAAACAATGAAAAGTTATTTCTTTGTCATTGATACGTCTCCAACGTATCTATACTATTTTATTGTTTCATGCTATTATTATTTTTATCAATCTTGGATACTTCTTATACAATTGTATATCATTTTTGGGACTAACCTATTAACTCAATGCCTAGTGTCGGTTGTTATTTTTTTGCCTGTTTTCTTGTTTTTCAAAAAATCAATACCAAACGGAGTCCAAATGTGACGAAACTTTTTGATGATTTTTGGACCAAAAGACACCCTATAAGCTCTGGGGGAGGACCAGAAGACCTATGAGGTGACGATAAGACAACATGGCACACGGATAGGCACTCCCTGATGTCTCGTGGGCTCCTTGTGGCTCTGTCTGGCCTAATTCCACTTTTATAAATTCCCAAATATTGCAAAAAAAAACAAAACAAGACCGGAATAATTTTTCACCGCCACAAGTCTTTGTTCTTCTGTGATCCCATCTGGAGGTCTTTTCTGGTACTCTACCGGAAGGGGAATTGATCACGAAGGCCATCTTTATCAACCTTGCTACATCCATGATGATGTGTGAGTAGTCTACCACAGACCTACGGGTCCATAGTGACTAGGTAGATGACTTCCTTTCTTTCTTTGATCTTCAATACCATATGTTCTCTTCGGAGATCTATTCGATGTAACTCTTTTGTTCGTGTGTTTGTTGGGATTCGATGAATTGTGTGTTTATGATCATATTATTCGTTGAAAGTAATTGAGTATTTTATGAATTCTAGTATGTGTGATTTATATACCATGTAATGCTTTCCGATCTATTGGTTTTCTTTGGCCAAGTTGATCTATCGATCTTCAGTGAAAGTGGTGCATAGTAGTGGGTTGAATCATGCGGTGTCCTCACCCGGTGACAAAAGGAGAAGGCACATATCATGTTGTCGCTACTAAGGATAAAACAATGGGGTTTAATCATTGCTTGGTTTTACTTTGTCTACATTATGTCATCTTGCTTAAAGCATTATTATGTTCGTATGAACTTAATTACCATAGATGCGGGCAGGAGTCGGTCGATTGATAGAGTAATACTAGTAGATGCATGCATGAGACGGTCTACTTGTCTCGGACGTAATGCCTATGTATATGATCATGCCATGAATAACTTCATAGCTATGCGTTTTTCTATCAATTGTCCAACAGTAATTTGTTTACCCATCATATGCCATGCTATTAAGAGAGAAGCCTCTAGTGAAAACTATGGCTCCCAGGTCTATCTTAATCATATTACAAAAACCAAAAATATATTCCTGCAATTTATTTACTTTTATTTCCTTTACAATTTATTAATCGAAAACTACCGGATTTACTCTTGTTGCTAACGAGTACAAGGGGATTGACAACCCTCTTGAACGCTTTGGATGCAAGTATTTGGTCTTTTGTGTGTAGGCACTGCTGAAGGTTGCTTGCTTGGTTCTCCTAGTGGTTCGATAAACCTGGATTCTTAACTATAGGAAATATTTACTCTACTTTACTACATCATCCTTCCTTTGGAGGGAAAATCCCAACGCTATCACAAGTAGCAGTCATCTACCTACTCGAGAACGAGTAGGGATTAAGCTTGGGATGTTCATATGTCATAAAAGTATCTATGATTTGTTTGTTTCATGCTACAATTATGTTACTTTGGCATACTTTTGACACCATTTTTTATTAGTTTACTAGATTAACCTATTAATTCAGCGTCAAGTGTCGATTGTTATTTTCTGTCGGTTTTGTATTTTTCAAGAAAGTCAATTTTACGGAGCCCAAAAATTCCCAAAACATTCCTCAATTTTTTTAACCAAGAAGATTCTAGGGAGCATCAGAGCCAGTCAGGGTCCTCATGCGGACAGGGAGTGGCCATTTGGGAAGGGCACATTATCCCAATAGGGTCCCTCCACCGCCTCTTTCTTCCACTGCCTTTATATACTCCCGAAAACCCTAAAAATAATGATCCATGTTTTTTTCCTGTCGTCGTACCTCTTTGTTCCGATGCGATCCAATTTGGAGGCCTTTTCTTGTACTCTATTGGAAGGTTAAATGATCACTATGGCCATCTACATCAACCTTGTTACCACCATGATCACATGTGACTCCGTGAGTAGTTTCATTTGGACTATGGGTCCATAGGAGTATCTAGATGGCCATATCTCCATTGTTGTTCAACACAATGACCACATGAGCTGCCTACATGATTATGATGTATATGGTGTAATCTTTATTTGTGTGTATGTTGTGGTGCGATGAATTATGAATTTATGATCATATACACATATGATTTTTTGTTAGACTCATATTAGTTTCTTCCTGCATAATTTATAGACATGTATGCTCTCCAATCTATCAGTCTTGTATTGTCCACATTCCATTTGTTGTCACTTGCGATTTTGTGAAAGAAAAGTAATATCATCCATGTGATTTAATGTGAATGTATACGATTTGTTGATTTGTTTGGATATGGAAATTATGGCAAATTAGTTATCTTTAAACCTAATTTCTAGCGTAACAACCAAAAAACTCATTAATAGTTGTTCTTCTATAAACGAGTTTATGTATGGAAGCATGAATTCATAAAAGAAGAGGACACTTCCCACATAGTCGACCACTATTGTGTGAGGCACCAGGAGAGGTTCTCACAAGAACTCATCGAGATAGAGGAAGAATATGATGTAGTTGGCAGAGGGAAGGAGATGAGTTCATGGAGCAAAATGAGATTCACAAGTTTCTTGTCATTGAACGATGGTGCAAACTGTATATCATGTGTCCTTTAAATAACATATGAATACAATAGCACACACATAGTGCACAACTCTAGCCCACTGACTGCCAAAACATGCCCATCTTCTCCCTAACTAGCGACACCCACTCCTTCTTCCTTGTTGTGTGTCAGTGCGAATGAAAGATTGGGGAGACATGAGCCCCTACCTCCCTTGAGACTGAGCTTCCTTCCAAAGAGCGGCGGTCGAAAATCCAACTCGCAATACATAGCAGTCTTCCGAGGTAGCATGTTCCATCAAAGTAATGTGCCATTGAACCTTGATATGAGGTATGGAGGCAATCCATTTCTTCGCCATGTGACAATCAAGAATTGCTTCATGTTGCATGGTGATGGAGGAGATATCTGGTGACTCCGGCAGGTTAGCAAACACCAGAGTGTAGTTGACGATGAAGGGCTTCAATTTAGACACGTGAAATGCGGGGGATGAGGGGGGACTATGGTAAGTCAAGGTGGTATGTTGTGGTGCCGATACATTCCGTGACCTTAAACGACATGAAGAATTTCAAAGCCAACTTGGCGCATGTTCAATTGACAAGAGACAATTGTGCGTAAGGCTAGAGCTTAAGAAAAACATCCTCTCCCGGAGTGGATTCCTGATCCTTGCAATGCTTGACGTCCTGTAACTTGATATGCTCGGGTGCATGAAGCAAAATTTCCCTCTACATCGCCAAGAAATCCTCGCGATGAGCAACAAGTTCTACTAACGATGATAGTAGGTCACCAGCGTCAATATGCATAATCCCAAAGTTTAGATCAATGCCATAGAAAGCCTTGAATGGAGTGCTTATGAAAAGTGTGATAGCAATAATTTGTTGGGTAACGTAGTAGAAAAAAGGTAAAAATGGCCATACGAAAGCCAGGAATACTATGGAGATACGATAAACGTGTTGGAAATATGCCCTAGAGGCAATAATAAATTAGTTATTATCATATTTCCTTGTTCATGATAATCGTTTATTATCCATGCTATAATTGTATTGATCGGAGACTTAGATTCATGTGTGGATACATAGACAAAACCATGTCCCTAGTATGCCTCTAATAGACTAGCTCGTTGATCAAAGATGGTTAAGGTTTCCTAGCCATGGACATGAGATGTCATTTGATAACGGGATCACATCATTAGGAGAATGGTGTGATGGACAAGACCCAAACTACAAACGTAGCATATGATCATGGCAGTTTATTGCTACTGTTTTCTGCATGTCAAGTATATGTTCCTATGACCATGAGATCATGCAACTCACTGACACCGGAGGAGTGCCTTGTGTGTATCAAATGTCGCAACGTAACTGGGTGACTATAAAGGTACTCTATAAGTATCTCCAAGGGTGTCTGTTGAGTTGGCATGGATCAAAACTGGGATTTGTTACTCCGTGTGATGGAGAGGTATCTTAGGGCCCACTCGGTAATATAACATCACAACAAGCCTTGCAAGCAATGTGACTAAGTGTTAGTCACGGGATCTAGTATTACGCAACAAGTAAAGAGACTTGCCGATAACGAGGTTTAACTAGGTATGGAGATACTGACGATCGAATCTCGGGCAAGTAACATACCGAAGAACAAAGGGAACATCATACGGGATTAACTGAATCCTTGACATAGAGGTTCAACCGATAAAGATCTTTGTAGAATATGTAGGAACCAATATGGGCATCCAGGTCCCGCTATTGGTTATTGACCGTAGAGGTGTCTCGGTCATGTCTACATAGTTCTCAAACCCGCAGGGTCTGCACACCTAAGGTTCGGTGACGTTTCTGTAGTATAGAGTTATGTATGCTGGTGACCGAAGGTTGTTTGGAGTCCCGGATGAGATCCCAGATGTCATGAGGAGCTCCGGAATGGTCCGGAGGTAATGATTGATATATATGAAGTCCTATTTTGGTCGCCGGAAAAGTTTCGGGCTCATCGGTAGTGTACCGGGAGTGCTGGTAGGGTATCGGGAGACCATCGGGAGGGATATTTCGACCCAAGAGGCTACATGGGTAAATACCAGCCCTTTGTGGGCTGGTGGAAGTCCCACACAAAGCCCATGCGGCTAGGAAGAAAAGCCCAAAGGGAAAAAGGTGAAAAAAGACCAAAAAAAGGAGGAATCCTAGTCCTACTAGGATTGGAGGAGGAGTCCTCCTCTCCTCCCCACTTCGGCCGACCCAAGGAGGCTTGGCCCTTGCGCCAAGTCATCTCCTCCCTCCCTCTTATATATACTGGAGGTTTTAGGGTTTTTTGCACAGACTTTTTAGCCACGTGCTGCCCGTTCCTCCAGTGCATAGTTTCTTCTCTAGATCGGATTTCTACAGTGCTTAGGCGAAGCCCTTCCGGAATTGCTCCACCACCATCACCGCGGGGCCGTCATGCTGCCGGTGAACTCCTCTACCTCTACGCTCCCTCTTTATTGATCAAGAAGGCGAAGATCATCATCGAGCTGTACGTGTGCTGAACGCAGACGTGTCGTCCGTTCGGCGCTAGATCGGAAGGACCGTGATCAAGATCGCGAGACGGATCGTGATGAGTTCGCGGGACGGATCGTGATGAGTTCGCGGGACGGATCGTGATTGGATCGCGGGACGGATCGTGATGATATCGCGGGACGCTTTGCGATTTGGATCGCGGGACGGATCGTGATGAGATCGCGGGACGCTCGGTGATTTGGATCGCGAAGACGTTCAACTACACCAACCACATTTCTTAACGCTTCCCGCTTAGCGATCTAAAAGGGTCTGTAGATCCACTCTCCCTCTCGTAGATGCTCATCACCATGGATAGATCTTGCGTGTGCGTAGGAATTTTTTTGTTTCCCATGCAATGTTCCCCAACAGTGGCATCATGAGCTAGGTCTATGTGTATATGAGATCTCGAGTAGAACACAAAGAGTTTGTGGGCGTTGATGCTTAGATTGCTTCCTCCCTTGGTCATGTTTTGGTTCAAAGGTATTGTGAGATGAAGCGGCCCGAACCAACATTACTCGTACGCTTACGAGAGACCGGTTCCCTCAACCGCAACTTGTTGCATAGATGGCTTGCGGGTGCCAGTTTCTCTCACTTTAGTTGGACCGGATTCGACAAAGGCGGTCCTTGAGAAGGTTGAAAAGCAACTAGTGTATCACCATTGTGGTTTTTTCGTAGATGAGAATTGTTCTTGGTAGATACCCATAGCAGCCACGTAAAACATGCAACAACAATTAGAGGACGTCTAACTTGTTTTTGCAGGGTATGTTGTGATATGATATGGCCAATTACATGATGTGATATATGTGATGTATGAGATGATCATGTGATGTATAGATTATCACGACTTGCATGTCGGTGAGTATGGCAACTGGCAGGAGCCATAGGGTTGTCTTTAATTATTGTATGACCTGCATGTCAATCATTAAGCGCTATGTAATGCTTTACTTTATTGCTAAACGGTAGCAATATTAGTAGAAGCATGTTGGGCGCGACAACCCCGATGGCGACAAGTTGATGGAGATCAAGATGATGGAGATCATGGTGTCTTGCCGGTGACGATGGAGATCATGCCGGTGCTTTCAAGATGGATATCAAAAGCACAAGTTCATGGCCATATCATGTCACTTATGATTTGCATGTGATGTTAATACTTTTATGCACCTTGTTTTTCTTAGGACGGCGGTAGCATTATAAGGTGATCCCTCACTTAAATTTCAAGATGAATTGTGTTCTACCCAAGTGTGCACCGTTGCGAAAGTTTGTCGTGTTGAGACACCACGTGATGATCGGGTGTGATAGACTCTACGTTCACATACAACGGGTGCAAGCCAGTGTTGCACATGCAGAACACTGGGGTTAAACTTGACGAGGCTAGCATGTACAGACATGGCCTCGGAACACAAGAGACCGAAAGGTCAAATATGAGTCATATAGTAGATATGATCAACATGATGATGTTCACCATTGAAACCACCTCAACTCACATGATGATCGGACTTGAGTTGGTGAATTTGGATCATGTATCACTCGAATGAATGGAGGGATGTCAATTTGAGTGGGAGTTCTTAAGTAGTATGATTAATTGAACTCATTATCATGAACATAGTCAGTAGTGTCTTTGCAAACTATGTTGTAGATTACTAGCTCACGCTGTAGCTCCCTTGAATTTTTATATGTTCCTAGAGAAATAGAGTTGAAAGATGATGGTCGCAATATTGCGGACTGGCTCCGTGATCTGAGGATTGTCCTCGTTGTTGCAGAGAAGGCTTATGTGCTTAATGCACCGCTTGGTGCGCCAACCCCTCTAGCGCCGTCTGTAGATGTTGTGAACATCTGACAGGCACGTTCTGATGACTACTTGATAGTTTAGTGCGGCATGCGTTACGGCTTAGAATTGAGGCTCCGAAACGTTTTGAACGTCACGGAACATATGAGATGTTCTAAGAGCTGAAATTAGGATCTCAGGCTCGTGCCCGTGTTGCGAGATGTGAGATCTCCAACAAGATTCTTTGCCTGCAAGATGAAAGAGAATAGCTCAATTGTTGAGCATTTGCTCAGATTGTCTGGGTGCTACAATTGCTTGAATCGAGTGGGAGTTTATCTTCCAGATAAGATAGCGATTTATATAGTTCTCCAAGTCACTGTCACTAAGCTACTAGAACTTGGTGATGAACTATAAAATGCCAGGGATAGATACAATGATCCCTGAGCTGTTCGCGATGTTTGACACCGCAAAGGTAGAAATCTAGAAGGAGCATTAAGTGTTGATGGTTAGTAAAACCACTAGTTTCGAGAAGGGCAAGGGCAACAAGGGAAACTTCATGGATGGCAAGTCAGTTGCTGCTCCAGTGAAGCAACCCAAAGTTGAATCCAAACCCGAGACTAAGTGCTTTGATTATGAGGAGAGCGGTCGTTGAAGCGGAACAACCCTAGATACTTGGTAGATAAGAAGGCTGGCAACGTCAACAGAAGTATATTTGATATACGTGTTATTGATGTGTACCTTGCTAGTACTCCTAGTAGCACCTGGGTATTGGATACCGGTTCGGTTGCTAAATGTTAGTAATTCGAAATAAAAGCTACGGAATGAACGGAGAACTAGCTAAGGGTGAGGTGAAGATGTGTGTTGGAAATGTTTCCAAGGTTGATATGATCAACATCGCACGCTCTCTCTAAGGGATTAGTGACAAACCGAAATAAATGTTATTTGGTGTTTTGCGTTGAGCACGAACATGATTAGATCGTGTTTATTGCAACACAGTTATTCATTTAAGTTACAGAATAATGGTTATTCTGTTTACATGAATAATACCTTCAATGGTCATGCACCCAGTGAGAATGGTTTGTTGAAACTTGATTGTAGTAATACACATGTTCATAACATTGATGCCAAAAGATACAAAGTTAATAATGATAGTACCACATACTTGTGGCACTGCCGCTAAATGTCATTTTGGTATAAAGCGCATGGAGAAACTCCATACTGATGGATCTTTTGACTCATTCGACTTCGAATCGATTGAGACATGCGAACCACGCCTCTTGGGCAAGATGACGAAGGACCTCGTTTTCTGGATTGATGGAGCGGGCAAGTGATTTATTGGAAAATATACATATTGATGTATGCAATCCAATGAGTCTTGTAGCATGCGGTGGATATCATTATTTCCTTACCTTCACTCATGATTTGAGTAGATATAGTGTATATTTACTTAATTAAACACAAGTCTGAATCGTTTGAAAGGTTCAAGCAAATTCAGAGTGAAGTTTAAGATCATCGTGACAAGAATATAAAAATGTTTGCGATATGATCGTGGAGGTGAATATCTGAGTTACGAGTTTGGCATACAACTTTAGACAATGTGAAAGTTGTTTCACAACTCACGCCACCTGGAATACCATAGTGTGATGGTGTGTCCGAACGTCATAGTCATGCTCTATTGGATATGGTGCATGCTATGATGTCTCTTATCATTTTTTTACTATAATCTTGGGGTTATGCATTAGAGACAACTACATTCACTTTAAATAGGGCACCATCCAAATCCGTTGAGATAACACCGTGTGAATTATGGTTTGATAGAAACCTAAGCTGTCATTTCTTAATGTTTGGGGCTGCGACGCTTGTGTGGAAAATGTTTTCACCTAATGAGCTCGAACCCAAAGTGGACAAATGAATCTTCATAGAATACCCTAAGAACAGTTGGGTGAACCTTCTATCTCAGATCCAAGCATAAAATGTTTGTTGCTAAAACTGGGTCCTTTCTCGAGAAAAAGTTTCTCTTGAAAGAATTGAGTGCGAGGAAGAAAGAACTTGATGAGGTTATTGAACCTCTGTTTCAACTAGGGAAGTTGTTTTTGTGAAGCCTACGTTAGTTGAAGAGGAAGTTAATGATGATGATCATGAAGCTTCGGATCAAGTTACTATCGAACCTCGTAGGTCGACAAGGATGTGTACTGCTCCTGAGCGGTACGACAACCCTGTCTTGGAGGTCATGCTGTTGGACAACGATGAACCTACGAGCTATGGAGAAGCGATGATGGGCCCGGATTCCGACAAATGTTTAGAGGCTATGAAATCCGAGAATGGATCCATATATGAAAACCAAGTATATACTTTGGTAGACTTCCTCGTTGGATGGTAGGTCGTTGAGTACAAATGGATCTTTAAAGTGAAGACAGACACTGATGGTGAATGTCACCATTTATAAAGCTCGACTTGTCGCAAAGAAGTTTCTGAAAAGTTCAAGGAGTTCACTACGATGAGACTTTCTCACTCGTAGCGATGCTAAAGTCTGTTGGAATTATGTTAGCAGTTGCTGCATTTTTCAATTATGAAATCAAGATGAGACTTTCACCTAAGGATGCTAAAAGGTGAGCAAGCTTCAGTGATCCTTCTATGTACTGAAGCAAGCATCTTGGAGTTGGAATATACACTTTGATAAGGTGATCAAAGTTTTTAAATCTATACAAAGTTTATGAGAAACTTGTATTTGCAATAAAGTGAGTGGGAGCACTATAGAGTTTCTGATAAGTATATGTGGATGACATATTGCTATTCGAAAATGATGTAGAATTTTTGGAAAGCATAAAGGGTTTGAAAAGAGTTTTTCAAAGGAAGACCTGGATAAAGCTACCTAATTGTTGAGCATCAAGATCTATAGAGATAGATCAAGATACTTGATGAGACTATCAATGAGCACATAACTTGACAAGATTTTGAAAGAGTTCAAAGTGGATCGGTCAGAGAAAGAGTTCTCGCCTAATTTGTAAGGTGTGAAGTTGAGTGAGACTCAAAGCTCGACAATGGCAGAAGAAAGAGAAAGGATGAACGTTGTCCCCTATGCCTTAGCCATAGGCTCTATATTATGCCATGTTGTGTACCGCACCTGATGTGTGCCTTGCCATGAGTTAGTCAAGGGGTAAAAAAGTGATCCAGGAGTGGATCACTGGACAGCGGTCAAGATTATCCTTAGTGACTAAAAGACTACGGAGATGTTTCTCTATTATGGAGGTGATAAAGAGTTCGTCGTAAAGAGTTACGTTGATGCAAGCTTTAACACCAATCCCGATGACTCGTAGTAGCAATCTGGATACGTATAGTGGATCAGCCATTTGGAATAGTACCAAGTGGAGTGTGGTAGCAGTGTTTACGGTTTGACATAGAGATTTCCAAAGTACACTCGGGTCTGAATGTCACAGACCCGTTGACTATAAGACCTCTCTCACATGCAAAGCATGATCGAGCCCCAGAACTCATTGGGTGTTAGATTCATAACAATGTGTATCACATGGTGATGTGAACTAGATTATTGACTCTAGTGCAAGTGGGAGACTGTTGGAAATATGCCCTAGAGGCAATAATAAATTAGTTATTATCATATTTCCTTGTTCATGATAATCATTTATTATCCATGCTATAATTGTATTGATCGGAGACTTAGATGCATGTGTGGATACATAGACAAAACCATGTCCCTAGTATGCCTCTAATAGACTAGCTCGTTGATCAAAGATGGTTAAGGTTTCCTAGCCATGGTCATGAGATGTCATTTGATAATGGTATCACATAATTAGGAGAATGGTGTGATGGACAAGACCCAAACTACGAACATAGCATTTGATCGTGTCAGTTTATTGCTACTGTTTTCTACATGTCAAGTATATGTTCCTATGCCCATGAGATCATGCAACTCACTGGCACCGGAGGAGTGCCTTATGTGTATCAAAGTCGCAACGTAACTAGGTGACTATAAAGGTACTCTACAGGTATCTCCGAGGGTGTCTGTTGAGTTGGCATGGATCAGGACTGGGATTTGTTACTCCGTGTGACGGAGAGGTATATCAGGGCCCACTTGGTAATACAACATCACAACAAGCCTTGCAAGCAATGTGACTAAGTGTTAGTCATGGGATCTTGTATTACGCAACGAGTAAAGAGACTTGCCGATAACGAGGTTGAACTAGGTATGGAGATACTGACGATCGAATCTCGGGCAAGTAACATACCGAAGAACAAAGGGAACATCATACGGGATTAACTGAATCCTTGACATAGAGGTTCGACCGATAAAGATCTTCGTAGAATATGTAGGAACCAATATGGGCATCCAAGTCCCACTATTGGTTATTTACCGTAGAGGTGTCTCGGTCATGTCTACATAGTTCTCGAAGCCGTAGGGTCTGCACACTTAAGGTTCGGTGACGTTTCTGTAGTATAGAGTTATGTATGGTGGTGACCGAAGGTTGTTCGGAATCCCGGATGAGATCCCGGACATCATGAGGAGCTCCGGAATGGTCCGGAGGTAAAGATTGATATATAGGAAGTCCTATTTTGGTCACTGGAAAAGTTTCGGGCTCATCGGTAGTGTACCGGGAGTGCTGGTAGTGTACCGGGAGACCATCGGGAGGGGTATTTCGACCCAAGAGGCTACATGGGCGATGGGAGATTAAATACCAGCCCTTTGTGGGATGGTGGAAGGCCCACACAAGGCCCATGCTGCTGGGAAGAAAAGCCCAAAGGGAAAAAGGTGGGAAAAGGCCAAAAAAAGGAGGAATCCTAGTCCAACTAGGATTGGAGGAGGAGTCCTCCTCTCCTCCCCACTTCGGCCGACCCAAGGAGGCTTGGACCTTGAGCCAAGTCCTATCCTACCTCCCTCTTATATATACTGGAGGTTTTAGGGTTTTTTGCACATAAATTTTGGCCATGTGCTGCCCGTTCCTCCAGTGCATAATTTCTCCTCTAGATCGGATTTCTGTAGTGCTTAGGCGAAGCCCTGCCGGAATTACTTCACCACCATCACCGTGGTGCCGTCACGCTGCCGGTGAACTCGTCTACCTCTCCGCTCCCTCTTGCTGGATCAAGAAGGCGGAGATCATCATCGAGTTGTACGTGTGCTGAACGCGGAGGTGCCGTCCGTTCGGCGCTAGATCGGAAGGACAGTGATCAAGATCGCGAGACGGATCGTGATGAGTTCGCAGGACGGATCGTGATGAGTTCGCCGGACGGATCGTTATTGGATCGTGTGACGGATCGTGATGAGTTCGTGGGACGGCTCGTGATGAGATCGCGGGATGCTCGGCGATTTGGATCGCGAAGACGTTCGACTACACCAACCGCGTTTCTTAACATTTCCCGCTTAGCGATCTACAAGGGTATGTAGATCCACTCTCCCTCTCGTAGATGCTCATTACCATGGATAGATCTTGCGTGTGCGTAGGAATTTTTTTGTTTCCCATGCGACGTTCCCCAACAAAACGGTTGGGACCGGATCATTACCGAGTTCAAGTTGCAGCATAAGAAGACGATCTGGTGTAGATCATTGATGAAGCTCCTCGAACTGTAGATGAATGATCCCGCGAACTGACTACAAACGATCCCTCAAACTTAAGACCGGAAGCATGACCTCTCTACTTGGTGGCAAGTGTATGGTCTTCACGATCCGGCAGCGCTTCGCCATCTAGAGCTTATCGTCACTGGAGAATTAGAGGGATGATATTAGAACCACATTGGACTTCTAATAATGAGGATTAGAGTATCTAGGTCTAACTCTAATTGCATCGACTAGGATAAACTAGAAGTAGAAGGAGAGAGCTAGAGGAGGCTCACACACTTGTGTCTAGAAGTGCCATAAGCCTCTAGTATATATAGGTTGGAGGGAGGGATGAGGGGCGCCACAAGGGGAGGGATAACCTCCCCCTTGTCCATCAAAGGAGGGGGAAACCCTCTTCAATTCGTCATCCCCCTCCTTCCACAAGGAGGAAGGGGGTGCCTCCACCTATTGGGCCCAAGTGACCGAATTCTCCTTCCACCCCTTGGACTTTTAAGGTCCGTTGATATTAAATTATTTATAAGAGAATTCTAATAAATATTATACCCTTTTATACATAATTTAACATTATTGGAAACATTTTCCACCTATATATTATTTATTGGTAATAGCCGGTATTGCCAGATAACCTCCAAAACCCTTCCGATGACCCCGAAATGCTTACGGATCCTCTCAAAACTATTTTGAATATTAATGAAACAATTTCAGAAATATGTTCTCATTAATCTTGTCCTACTAACACTCAGTAGATCATGACTACCTAAAACTTGTGACCCCATGCTACCTCTTGAGCTTGCGTTGGTTTTCCATTGAAGAAGAAAGGGTGATGCAGCGAAGTAGATAAGTATGTCCCTCGGTTGATGAGAACCAAGGTATCAATGCAGTAGGAGGAAGAAGCAAGTCGCCAACAGATGCACCTACACGAAAAATCAAACTCTTGCACCCAACGCTATAAAGGGGTTGTCAATCCCTTCACGGTTATTTGCAAGGATTATATCTGATAGAGATAGATGTAATAGATTGCGGAAAGTAAAAAGGTAAATAAATTGCAGCAAGTTATTTTTGGTTTATAGATCTGAAAATATATTATGGAAAGTAGACCTGGGGGCATAGGTTTTACTAGAGGATTCTCTCATGAAGGAAAGTATCACGGTGGGTGAACAAATTACTATCGAGCAATTGATAGAAAAGCGAATAATTATGAAGATATCCAAGGCAATGATTATGCATATAGGCATAACGTCCGTGTCAAGTAGACCAAAACGATTCTGCATCTACTACTATTACTCCACACATCGACCGACTCCTGCCTGCATCTAGAGTATTAAGTTCAGGAAGAACAGAGTAACACATTAGGTAAGATGACATGATGTAGAGGGATAAACTCAAGCAATATGATGAAAACCCCATCTTGTTACCCTTGATGGCAACAATACAACATGTGCCTCTCTACCCTGACTTTGCACTGGGTGAGGACACCGCAAGATTGAACCCAAAACTAAGCACTTCTCCCATTGCAAGAATTACCAGTCTAGTTGGGCAAACCAAACCAATAACTCTAAGAGACTTGCAAATATATGAAATCATGCATATAATAATTCAGAAAAGACTCAAATAATATTCATGGATAATGTGAACATAATCCCACAATTCACCGGATCTTGACAAACACACCGCAAAAGAGTATTACATCGGATAGATCTCCATGAAGATCATGAAGAACATGGTATTGAAGCACAAAGAGAGAGAAGAACCATCTAGCTACTAGCTATGGAACCGTAGGTCTGTGGTGGACTACTCAGGCATCATCGGATGGCCAATGGAATTGATGTAGATGCCCTCCATGATCGGATCCCCCTCTGGTAGATTACCCGAAAAGGCTCCAAGATTGGATCTTTCGGAAACGAAGGCTTCTGGCGGCGGAAAAGTATTTGCGTGGCTCTTTTTGGTATTGGGGGAATATTTGGGTATTTATAGGATGAAGATTAGGGCTAGGAGACCTGCCAGGAGGTGGCAAGCCTGCCAGGCGTGGCCAGGGGATGGCCACGCCCCTTGGCTTGTGACCTCCTAGCAGAGTCCCTGCCTTGCACTCCAAGCCTGGTAGATCTCTTTCGTTCCAGAAAAAATCATTCCGAAGATTTTATTCCGTTTGGACTCTGTTTAATATTCCATATCTGCAATACTCAAAAACAAGGAAAAAATACAAACTGGCACTAGGCTCTAGATTAATTCGTCCCAAAAATAATATAAAATAGCATATTAATGCATATAAAACATCCAAAACAGATAATATAATAGCATGACAATCAAAAATTATATAACGTTGGAGACGTATCACCCCATAGGTTCATAACTCATAGACATGAATTAAACTCCTTCGTTTAATGATCGATAGCGGAACCGTGGACATCCAGATCGGTCCCTATGAGTACAAAAATGGTGTTGGAGTGAACCTTTGGTTATCATGTTATATTCCTTTTGCTCCGCAATACTTTACGAAACCTATTGGGGATATAACCTCGTGGTAAGACCCACCCAGGAGGGGTTGGGTCATACCTGGCGGCTCGTTAGCGTATGGGCTGGAAGAGGAAGATTGGGTTGCATGGCGGTTCACCAGATGGGCTGAGACAGAGGCCTAGAGTCGGGAAGAAGACACAAGACCCGGGCGAGTAAGCCGCCCGGAGACAGTTTCCCAGAGTAGGCAAGGCGGCTTAGAGACAGAATCAGACACGTTGTAAGAGTCGGTATGAGATTTGTGTAACCCAGGGTCTTGACCTCTTATATAAAGGCGAGACCCAGGGACGGCTTAGACAGAAATTGATCAATCGAGAGCTAGGTCAAGCGAATATGCTCCCTTGTAATCGATACTCCAGTCAATACACACAAAGTAGTACATAGGCTTTTACCTCATCTCGAGGGGCCGAACCTGGGTAAATCCGTGTCTTTCATCCCGACCAACCCCTTTGAGTCCACTGCCTTAGCGATGACCTCGAACCTAAGTCTTCGGACATCTGCCGTGACAAAACCACGACAATTGGGGCCCACTGTGGGGCTCGCGCGCGATGGTGTTGAGTTCTCAAAGGGATCTCTCCCAGGGATCGAACGATACGCCGTCGGCTTGATGACGAAGAGTCGCCACGACAAACTCTACATCAACGATTCAGGATGGGGGCCTGAAGCCAGCTCAATCGAGTACGGCTATCAGGTTCCCATTGGTAAGAATGTAAGATGCACATGTTCATCGGCAAGCTTGATGAATCCACACCCGGGCCGGACATCTGCACCGACCTCGTCGAGCCGGCCCGGCACGCGACACCTGCCCGTGTTCAACCTAGGCAGAAGAGTGTTTTTGTCGGTTTCACGCAGGACAGGGGGATTCCTTGTTAGGAGAGACCTTGGCTTTCTCAGATGAAGGATCTTCTAGAGAGGATGCGGAGTCAATCTATCAACTTCATGATAGCGGGTTAGAGGGCTATGCCGATGGTGACAGTATTCCGTAGCCCTATGACCCACCGAGTCGAGATGTCGTGTTCATGGAAGGCCCGACGCTGGCTGCCAACGGAGCGACTTCAGGAGTAGCGGTAGGAGCAGCCCCACCTGATGCGGAGCCTCCTAATACGCCGGCTCAAGTTTTATTGGAACTCATGGAGGAGCTAGCGACTCTGATGGCCACAGATTTGACAGGTGAGAATCAGGCGGAGCGCAACATCGAGATTAACCGGATCAAGGGACTGATGGCTCAGGCCCAGGAGGATATCAATGCAATGCAAGCTCAAATGAATGCTGAGTCGAAGCGCTTGAGGGTGGAGGCTCTCCGTTTTGCTGTGGACCAGCGGGCGTTGGAGGCGGTTCAGCGTAGAAGGACTCAAATCGGACTACCTATTCAGCCTCAGAATCTTTTCAATACTCCTGGGGCCGGGCCAAGTACGCCGCTGAAGGTGACCAGGGCAGCAGAGGCGCCGCAGCAATTAGACCCACCACAGAGGAAAAGACCTTTGTCGCGGCACGTTGTGACACCGCCTGTCCATTATTCCAATCTGGTGGAGAACATGATAGCGGCGGCTGCCAAGCTTGACGCCCTCCCCTTGGCTGAAGGAGAGCCGTTTGCAAAGAGGCAAGGAATGCAATCAACATGTTGCAGATAGCGGTGACTCAGCAAGAAAGATACATGCACCGCCGGAGCCGGGTGCATTCCATGCCGGTTCATAGTCGTAGCTACAGCCGGCACATTAAGTCGCCAGCAGTTTCCGGCAGTGAATGGAGGCGGAACCCGCCCAATGATTGTTGGACATATGCCCTAGAGGCAATAATAAATTAGTTATTATCATATTTCCTTGTTCATGATAATCGTTTATTATCCATGCTATAATTGTATTGATCGGAAACTCAGATACATGTGTGGATACATAGACAACACCATGTCCCTAGTATGCCTCTAGTAGACTAGCTCGTTGATCAAAAGATGGTTAAGGTTTCCTAGCCATGGACATGAGATGTCGTTTGATAACGGGATCACATAATTAGGAGAATGATGTGATGGATAAGACCCAAACTACAAACATAGCATATGATCGTGTCAGTTTATTGCTACTGTTTTCTGCATGTCAAGTATATGTTCCTATGACCATGAGATCATGCAACTCACGGATATCGGAGGAGTGCCTTGTGTGTATCAAACGTCGCAACGTAACTGGGTGACTATAAAGGTGCTCTACAGGTATCTCCGATGGTGTCTGTTGAGTTGGCATGGATCGAGACTGGGATTTGTTACTCCGTGTGACGGAGACGTATCTCAGGGCCCACTCGGTAATACAACATCACAACAAGCCTTGCAAGCAATGTGGCTAAGTGTTAGTCACGGGATCTTGTATTATGGAACGAGTAAAGAGACTTGCCAGTAACGAGGTTGAACTAGGTATGGAGATACCGACGATCGAATCTCGGGCAAGTAACATCCCGAAGAACAAAGGGAACGTTATACGGGATTAACTGAATCCTTGACATAGAGGTTCGACCGATAAAGATCTTCTTAGAATATGTAGGAACCAATGTGGACGTCCAGGTCCCGCCATTGGTTATTGACCGTAGAGGTGTCTCGGTCATGTCTACATAGTTCTCGAACCCGCAGGGTCTGCACACTTAAGGTTCGGTGACGTTTCGGTAGTGTAGAGTTATGTATGGTGGTGACCGAAGGTTGTACGGAGTCCCGGATGAGATCCCGGACGTCAAGAGGAGATCCGGAATGGTCCGGAGGTAAAGATTCATATATAGGATGTCCCAGTTTGGTCGCCGGAAAAGTTTCGGGCTCATCGGTAGTGTACCGGGAGTATCGGTAGTGTACCGGGAGTGCCGGGAGTGTACCGGGGGACCTCCGGGAGGGGTATTTCGACCCCAAGAGGTCCATGGGCTGTGGGAGAATAATAACCAGCCCTTAGTGGGCTGGTAAAACAGCCACAAAGGCCCATGGTGCAGGAGAGAAAGTCCTAAAGAAAAAGCGGAAAATCAGCCAATAGGAGGCAATCCTACTCCAATTAGGATTGAAGGTGAAGTAGGATTGCTCCCACCTCCTATTTTGGCCGACCCAAAGGCCTTGGCTGACTCTCCTCTCCTCTCCTCCTATATATATTAGTGGATTGGGTGGTTTTTGGACAGAATTTCCGGCCACGTGCTACCCGTTTCACTGGTGCACAGTTTCTCCTCTAGATCGGTTTTCCGCAGCGCTTAGGCGAAGCCCTGACGGAATCACTCCACCACCATCACCGGAGCGCCGTCACGCTGCCGGTGAACTCTCTCTCCTCTCCATCTCCTCTTGCTGGATCAAGATGGTGGAGATCGTCATCAAGCTGCACGTGTGCTGAACGCGGAGGTGCCGTCCGTTCGGCGCTAGATCGGAAGGACCGTGATCGATCTCGCGAGACGGTTCGTGATGAGATCGCGGAACGGATCGTGATGAGTTCGCGGGACAGATCATGATCAAGATCGTGAGACGGATCGTGATGAGATCGCGGGACGGATCGTGATGGGATCGCGGGACGGATCGTGATGAGATCGCGGGACGCTCGGCGATTTGGATCGCGAAGATGTTCGACTACGCCAACCGTGTTTCTTAACGCTTCCCGCTTAGCGATCTACAAGGGTATGTAGATCCACTCTCCCTCTCGTCGATGCTCATCACCATGGATAGGTTTGCGTGTGCGTAGGAAATTTTTTGTTTCCCATGCGACGTTCCCCAATAGTGGCATCATGGGCTAGGTTGATGGTTCGATGAGATCTCGAGTAGAACACAAAAGGTTTGTGGGCGTTGATGCTTAGATTGCTTCCTCCCTTGGTCGGATTTTGGTTCAGCAGGATTGTGAGATGAAGCGGCCCGGACCAACATTACTCGTACGCTTACGAGAGACCGGTTCCCTCGACGCAACTTGTTGCTTAGATGGCTTGCGGGTGACAGTTTCTCTCACTTTAGTTGGATCGGATCCGACAAAGGCGGTCCTTGAGAAGGTTGAAAAGCAATCTATGTATCACCGTTGTGGTTTATGCGTAGGTGAGAATCGTTCTTGCTAGATACCCGTAGCAGCCACGTAAAACATGCAACAACAATTAGAGGACGTCTAACTTGTTTTTGCAGGGTATGTTGTGATGTGATATGGCCAATTACATGATGAGATATATGTGATGTATGAGATGATCATGTGATGTATAGAATTTCACGACTTGCATGTCGTTGAGTACGGCAACCGGCAGGAGCCATAGGGTTGTCTTTAATTATTGTATGACCTACGTGTCAATCATTAAGCGCTATGTAATGCTTTACTTTATCGCTAAGCAGTAGCAATAGAAGTAGAAGCAGGGCTGGCGCCACAACCCCAATGGCAACACATTGATGGAGATCAAGATGATGGAGATCATGGTGTTGTGCCGGTGATGATGGAGATCATGCCGGTGTTTCGAAGATGGAGATCTTAAACACAAGTTCATGGCCATATCATGACACTTATGAATTGCATGAGATCTTAATCCTTTTATGCACCTTGTTTTGCTTAGTACGATGGTAGCATTATAAGGTGATCCCTCACTTGAATTTCAAGATGAACTGTGTTCTCCCCGAGTGTGCACCGTTGCGAAAGTTCGTCGTGTTGAGACACCACGTGATGATCGGGTGTGATAGACTCTACGTTCACATACAACGGGTGCAAGCCAGATTTGCACGCGCAGAACACTCGGGTTAAACTTGACGAGCCTAGCATGTACAGACATGGCCTCGGAACACGAGAGACCGAAAGGTCGAACATGAGTCATATAGTAGATATGATCAACATAATGATGTTCACCATTGCAGCCACCTCAACTCACGTGATGATCGGACTTGAGTTGGTGAATTTGGATCATGTATCACTCGAATGATCGAAGGGATGTCAATTTGAGTGGGAGTTCTTAAGTAATATGATTAATTGAACTCATTATCATGAACATAGTCAAAGTGTCTTTGCAAATTATGTTGTAGATTACTAGCTCGCGCTGTAGCTCCCTTAAATTTGTATATGTTCCTAGAGAAATAGAGTTGAAAGATGTTGGTAGCAATATTGCGGACTGGGTCCGTGATCTAAGGATTGTCCTCATTGCTCCACAGAATGCTTATGTCCTTAATGCACCGCTCGGTGCGCCACCCCCTCTAGCGTCGTCTATAGATGTTGTGAACATCTGACAGGCACGTTTCGATGACTACTTGATAGTTTAGTGCGTCATGCATTACGGCTTAGAATTGAGGCTCCAAAACGTTTTGAACGTCATGGAACATATGAGATGTTCTAGGGGCAGACATTGTGATCTCAGGCTCGTGCCTATGTTGCGAGATATGAGATCTCCAACAAGATTCTTTGCCTGTAAGATGAAGGAGAATAGCTCAATCGTTGAGCATGTACTCAGATTGTCTGGGTACTACAATCGCTTGAATCAAGTGGGAGTTGATCTTCCAGATAAGATAGTGATTGATATAGTTCTCCAAGTCACTGTCACTAAAGCTACTAGAAATTAGTGATGAACTATAATACACCAGGGATAGAAGTATTGATCCCTGAGCTGTTCGTGATGTTTGACACCGCGAAGGTAGAAATCAAGAAGGAGCGTCAAGTGTTGATGGTTAATCAAACCACTAGTTTCGAAAAGGGCAAGAGCAAGGAGGGAAACTTCATGGATAGCAAGTCAGTTGCTGCTCTAGTGAAGCAACCCAAAGTTGAACTCAAACCCGAGACTAAGTGCTTCTATTATGAGGTGAGAGGTCGCTGAAGCGGAACAACCCTAGATACTTGGTAGATAAGAAGGCTGGCAACATTGATAGAAGTATATTTGATATACGAGTTACTAATGTGTACCTGGCTAGTACTCTTAGTAGCACCTGGGTATTGGATACCGGTTCGGTTGCTAAATGTTAGTAACTCGAAATAAAAGCTACGGAATAAACGGAGAACTAGGTAAGGGTGAGGTGACGATATGTGTTGGAAGTGTTTCCAAGGTTGATGTGATCAACATCGCACGCTCTCTCTACCTTCAGGATTAGTGACGAACCTAAATAAATGTTATTTGGTGTTTTGCGTTGAGCATGAACATGATTAGATCATGTTTATTGCAATACAGTTATTCATTTAAGTTAGAGAATAATGGTTATTCTGTTTACATGAATAATACCTTCAATGGTCATGCACCCAGTGAGAATGGTTTGTTGAAATCTTGATCGTAGTATTACACATGTTCATAACATTGATGTCAAAAGATACAAAGTTAATAATGATAGTACCACATACTTGTGGCACTGCCGCTAAATGTCATATTGGTATAAAGCGCATGTTGAAACTCCATGCTGGTGGATATTTGGACTCATTCGATTTCGAATCGGTTGAGACATGCGAACCATGCCTCTTGGGCAAGATGACTAAAGGACCCCGTTGGATGGAGCGGGCAAGTGATTCATTGGAAATGATACATGTTGATGTATGCAATATAGTGAGTCTTGTAGCGTGCAATGGATATCGTTATTTTCTTACCTTCACTGATGATTTGAGTAGATATAGTGTATATTTACTTAATGAAACACAAGTCTGAATCGTTTGAAAGGTTCAAGCAAATTCAGAGTGAAGTTTAAAGATCATCGTTACAAGAAGATAAAAATGACTGCGATATGATCGTGGAGGTGAATATCTGAGTCATGAGTTTGGCATACAACTTAAGATAATGTGAAAGTTGTTTCACAACTAAACGCCGCCTGGAACACCATAGTGTGATGGTGTGTCCGAACATCATAGTTATGCTCTATTGGACATGGTGCGTGCTATGATGTCTCTTGTCGTTTTACTACTATAATTTTGGGGTTATGCATTAGAGACAACTACATTCACTTTAAATAGGGCACCATCTAAATCCGTTGAGATGACACCATATGAATTATGGTTTGATAGAAACCTAAGCTGTCATTTCTTAATACTTGGGGCTGCGACACTTGTGTGAAAAATGTTTTCACCTAATGAGGTCGAACCCAAGGCGGACAAATGCATCTTCATAGAATACCCTAAGATCAGTTGGGTGAACCTTCTATCTAAGATCCAAGTGCAAAGTGTTTGTTACTAAAACGGATCCTTTCTTGAGGAAAGGTTTCTCTCGAAAGAATTGAGTGGGAGGAAGATAGAACTAGATGAGGTTGTTAAACCTTTGTTCAACCAGAGAGTAGCGCAGCGCAGAAAGATGTTTCTGTGAAGCCTACGTTAGTTGAAGAGGAAGTTAATGATGATGATCATGAAGCTTCAGGATCAAGTTACTATCGAACTTCGTGGGTCGACAAGGATATGTACTGCTCCTAAGAGGTACGACAACCCTGTCTTCGAGGTCATGTTGTTGGACAGCAATGAACCTACGAGCTATGGAGAAGCGATGATGGGCCCGGATTCCAACAAATGGTTGGAGGCCATGAAATCCGAGATAGGATCCATGTATGAAAAACCAAGTATAGACTTTGGTAGACTTGCTCGTTGGACGGCAGGTCGTTGAGTACAAATGGATCTTTAAAATGAAGACAGACATTGATGGTGAATGTCACTATTTGTAAAGCTCGACTTCTTGCAAAGATGTTTGTGACAAGTTCAAGGAGTTGACTACGATGAGACTTTCTCACTCGTAGCGATGCTAAAGTCTGTTGGAATTATGTTAGCAGTTGCTGCATTTTCAATTATGAAATCTGACAGATGGATGTCAAAACATCATTTCCTTAACGGTTTACTTGAGGAAAGGTTGTATGTGATACAACCAGAAGGTTTTGTCAGTCCTAAGGATGCTAAAAGGTGTGCAAGCTTCGGTGATCCTTCCATGGACTGAAGCAAGCATTTCGGAGTTGGAATATACACTTTGATGAGGTGATCAAAGTTTTTGATGTTTATACAAAGTTTACGAGAAACTTGTATTTGCAATAAAGTGAGTGGGAGCACTATAGAATTTCTGATAAGTACATGTGGATGACATATTGTTGATCAGAAATAATGTAGAGTTTCTGGAAAGCATAAAACGGTCATTTGGAAAGTGTTTTTCAAAGGAAGACCTGGATGAAGCTACCTAATTGTTGAGCATCAAAATCTATGGAGATAGATCAAGATGCTCGATGAGACTTTCAATGAGTGCATACCTTGACAAGATTTTGAAAGAGTTCAAAATGGATCAGTTAGAGAAAGAGTTCTCGCCTAATTTGTAAGGTGTGAAAGTTGAGTGAGACTAAAGCTCGACCATGGTAGAAGAAAGAGAAAGGACGAACGTCGTCCCCTCTGCTCTAGCCATAGGCTCTATATAGTATGCCATGCTGTGTACCGTACTTGTGTGTGCCTTGCCATGAGTCCGTCAAGGGGTACAAGAGTGAACCAGGAGTGGATCACTGGACAGCGGTCAAGATTATCCTCAGTAACTAAGAGACTGAGGAGATGTTTCTCGATTATGGAGGTGATAAAGAGTTCGTCGTAAGGAGTTATGTCGATACAAGCTTTAACACTAATCCGGATGACTCGTAGTAGCAATCTGGATACGTATAGTGGAGCAGCCATTTGGAAATAGTACCAAGTGGAGTGTGGTAGCAGTGTTTACGGTTTGACATAGAGATTTGCAAAGTACACACGGATCTGAATATCGCAGACCCGTTGACTATAAGACCTCTCTCACATGCAAAGCATGATCGAGCCCCATAACTCATTGGGTGTTAGATTCATAACAATGCGAATCACATGGTGATGTGACTAGATTATTGACTCTAGTGCAAGTGGGAGAATGTTGGAAATATGCTCTAGAGGCAATAATAAATTAGTTATTATCATATTTCCTTGTTCATGACAATCGTTTATTATCCATGCTATAATTGTATTGATCGGAAACTCAGATACATGTGTGGATACATAGACAACACCATGTCCCTAGTATGCCTCTAGTAGACTAGCTCGTTGATCAAAAGATGGTTAAGGTTTCCTAGCCATGGACATGAGATGTCGTTTGATAATGGGATCACATCATTAGGAGAATGATGTGATGGATAAGACCCAAACTACAAACATAGCATATGATCGTGTCAGTTTATTGCTACTGTTTTCTGCATGTCAAGTATATGTTCCTATGACCATGAGATCATGCAACTCACGGATATCGGAGGAGTGCCTTGTGTGTATCAAACGTCGCAACGTAACTGGGTGACTATAAAGGTGCTCTACAGGTATCTCCGATGGTGTCTGTTGAGTTGGCATGGATCGAGACTGGGATTTGTTACTCCGTGTGACGGAGAGGTATCTCAGGGCCCACTCGGTAATACAACATCACAACAAGCCTTGCAAGCAATGTGGCTAAGTGTTAGTCACGGGATCTTGTATTACGGAACGAGTAAAGAGACTTGCCAGTAACGAGGTTGAACTAGGTATGGAGATACCGACGATCGAATCTCGGGCAAGTAACATACCGAAGAACAAAGGGAACGTTATACGGGATTAACTGAATCCTTGACATAGAGGTTCGACCGATAAAGATCTTCTTAGAATATGTAGGAACCAATGTGGACGACCAGGTCCTGCCATTGGTTATTGACCGTAGAGGTGTCTCGGTCATGTCTACATAGTTCTCGAACCCGCAGGGTCTGCACACTTAAGGTTCGGTGACGTTTCGGTAGTGTAGAGTTATGTATGGTGGTGACCGAAGGTTGTTCGGAGTCCCGGATGAGATCCCGGACGTCATGAGGAGCTCCGGAATGGTACGGAGGTAAAGATTCATATATAGGATGTCCTAGTTTGGTCGCCGGAAAAGTTTCGGGCTCATCGGTAGTGTACCGGGAGTATCGGTAGTGTACCGGGAGTGCCGGGAGTGTACCGGGGGACCTCCGGGAGGGGTATTTCGACCCCAAGAGGTCCATGGGCTGTGGGAGAATAATAACCAGCCCTTAGTGGGCTGGGAAAACAGCCACAAAGGCCCATGGTGCAGGAGAGAAAGTCCTAAAGAAAAAGCGGAAAATCAGCCAATAGGAGGCAATCCTATTCCAACTAGGATTGAAGGTGAAGTAGGATTGCTCCCACCTCCTATTTTGGCCGACCCAAAGGCCTTGGCTGACTCTCCTCTCCTCTCCTCCTATATATACTAGTGGATTGGGTGGTTTTTGGACAGAGTTTCCGGCCACGTGCTACCCGTTTCACTGGTGCACAGTTTCTCCTCTAGATCGGTTTTCCGCAGCGCTTAGGCGAAGCCCTGACGGAATCACTCCACCACCATCACCGGAGCGCCGTCACGCTGCCGGTGAACTCTCTCTCCTCTCCATCTCCTCTTGCTGGATCAAGATGGTGGAGATCGTCATCAAGCTGCACGTGTGCTGAACGCGGAGGTGCCGTCCGTTCGGCGCTAGATCGGAAGGACCGTGATCGATCTCGCGAGACGGTTCGTGATGAGATCGCGGAACGGATCGTGATGACTTCGCGGGACAGATCATGATCAAGATCATGAGACAGATCGTGATGAGATCGCGGGACGGATCGTGATGGGATCGCGGGACGGATCGTGATGAGATCGCGGGACGCTCGGCGATTTGGATCGCGAAGATGTTCGACTACACCAACTGCGTTTCTTAACGCTTCCCGCTTAGCGATCTACAAGGGTATGTAGATCCACTCTCCCTCTCGTAGATGCTCATCACCATGGATAGGTTTGCGTGTGCGTAGGAAATTTTTTGTTTCCCATGCGACGTTCCCCAACAATGATAACACGCGTGAGATGGATATTTATGGGCCTATGGATAGGGGTTGGGCTCCGCGAGGATCAACACTGGTGATGGATTTCCCGGAGATCCCTGAGCCGGCACCAGCGACCCCCGTCAGTGCTTCTTCCAAGGGAATTGGTGTACAGTGTCTCACAAGGGATCTAAGGAATGCACGTTTGCGCAAGGACTTTAAAGGGAAACGGAAGGAGCCAAATTACACGGCGGATCTGCCCCCAGAGGCTTGGGTCGAAATCTATGAGCTTGATATGGAGATGCTGGATGTCAATGAGGCCGTTTCTGCAAAATACTTCATCATGACGTTGGAAGGACCGACCCGCACTTGGTTAAAGGGGTTGCCACCCAACACCATCACGTCTTGGGCCGAGTTGAAAGCGCGCTTCATCAAAAATTTCAAGGGAACCTGCAAGCAACCTTTGACGATCGTAGATCTGGATCTTTGTGTGCAGCAAGAAGGTGAGTCGGGCTATCATTGGGTGCGGCGGGTCTGGATGGTGATCCACTCGGCTGAGATATTTCAGCATCCCAGGCGGTTCTGATTTTGGAAAGGAATTGTCATTTTGTGCCCCTAAAACGGAATCTTGGGCGGTTGACGCGTTCTTCTCAGGATATGGGTGAGCTCATGATGGCTCTCACCAAATATGCGGATTCAGACACTATCAAAGACCCAGACTCCGACGATGAGAATTTAGCTCAGGGTAAGAGGGGCAGGAACGGTAAGAGCCAGTAGGGAGGTGCTAGGAACGGCAGCCAAGGCAAGCGGAAGAACCCGGATGGCGGGTCAGAGTTTGTGGCGATCACCAACGCTGGGAACGGTCGTCCTAGCGGCAACGGAAACTTTAGACCACCGTTCAACAGAAATAAGGCACATGTGCCTTACAACTTGGAAGAGGCGCTGAATAGACCTTGCTCGTCGCACAGCCGGCTGGATAAGGAGGCCACCCACACTTGGAAGGATTGCAGCATTATGCGCCAGTTTCAGGAGCACAACCTTCATCAAAACCATAATAATTGTTACGGCCCGTCATGCGGTAAAGGTCCGGGCGGCTCAGGAGCCGGTTTCTATGCCGACGGGTCAGGTTTAGGTTATCAAGGTCAAAGCAATCAGAATCGAGGAAACCAAGGAAATCATCAGCAGCAGGGCAATGGTGGTCAGCAACAGAATAACCACTCAGGATATCAGAGCAACCCAAAACAACTTAGTGGGGGTAGTATCATGTCTTCACTATGAGCCTGGACAAGCGGGATCAGAAGCTGCACAAGAGGGCGATCAATGCGGCCACGCTGGCTCTCCCATGATACTGAAAGTGGCCAGAGTACCCGATTACGTGGAGCCGGGAGGATCCCCAACCTCGGGTCGACAATCCGGGTCATTTAGCTTTGGTGGTCGCTCCTGAGGTTGGAGGATACAAGTTCACAAAAGTGCTCTTGGATGGTGGTAGCATTATCAATATCCTATACGACACCTTCCAGCAGATGGAGTTAACTGACAAAGCTCTTAAGCCGTCATCGACCGTTTTTCATGGGGTGGTGCCAGGAAAGTTGGCCTATCTAGTAGGGAAGATTGCCTTAGAAGTGGCGTTTGGAGACGAGTACAATTACAGGGTGGAAACCTTGTGGTTCGAGGTGGTGAAAATTAAGAGCCCGTATCATGCTCTGTTTGGCCGACCGGCTTTAGCGAAGTTTATGGCCAGGCCCTGTTATGTTTATCTGCAGCTCAAGATGCCGGCTCTGAACAAAACGATCACCGTCCTTAGTGATCGGATTATCGCCATTGAATGCGAGGAAGGAGATGTAGCTTATGCAGAGTCAATCTGTGCATAGGTAGAGCTTAAGTTCTACAAGGATAACGTGGACCCAGCGGATATGACTCCGTTGAAGAAGCCTAGTACGAAGTCTGAGCCGCCCCCGAAGTTTGCAGCTGATGACACGAAGCTGGTGGATTTTACTCTGGGTGATTCATCTAAGCAGTTCACTATCGGGGCTAACATGGACCCCGCATAGGAAAGCGCGCTCATCAAATTCATCCATGAGAATCGGGACATCTTTGCATGGAGGCCATCTGACATGCTGGGTGTACCGAGAGAGTTTGTTGAGCACCACCTTAATGTGGATCCTAAGTTTAAACCGATTAAGTAATTCCTCCACCGTTTCAACGAGGAGCGGCATAAAGCGATTGTGGAAGAGGTAGCCCAGCTCTTGGCGGCAGGGTTCATCATGGAAGTATTTCACCCGGAGTGGTTAGCTAATCCTGTGCTGGTTCTCAAGAAGAACGACACATGGCGTATGTGTATAGATTACATGGATCTTAACAAGGCTTGTCCAGTTGACCCGTTTGCTCTCCCTCATATCAACCAGATTATTGATGCAATGGCGGGTTGTGAGAGTTTATGCTTCCTGGACGCCTATTCAGGCGATCATCAGATCAACATGGCATTTAAAGACCAAGAGAAGACATCGTTTATAACACCTTTTGGAGCTTTCTGTTATGTGTCTATGCTGTTTGGGCTCAAAAGTGCACAGGCGACTTACCAACGTTGTGTGCAGGATTGCCTTCACGGTCAGATTGGGCGCAATGTTCATGCTTGCGTGGATGATATTGTGGTTAATTCAAGGAAGAAGGAGACGTTGTTGTACGACGTAGAGGAGACATTTGATAACTTACGGGTTTATAAGATGATGCTTAACCCGGCTAAATGTGTTTTTGGAGTTCCTGTAGGTAAACTTCTGGGATTCTTGGTCTCAGAGCAAGGAATCAAGGCCAACCCGGACAAAAAAAATGCCATCACGTCAATAGCTAAGCCGGCAACCGTCAATGATGTGCAGCGCTTGGTGGGTCGTATTGCTGCTTTAAGCCGCTTCATCAGCCGCCTGGGGGAGAAGGCTATTCCTCTATACGAGATGATGAAAAAGATGGATGACTTTGTCTGGAGTAAGGCTGCGGATGAAGCTCTTGAAGCGCTTAAGAAGTAGTTGGTTGAGCCACCGATCTTGGCTGCTCCAGCTGAGAAGGAACCCTTGCTCCTTTATGTGGCGGCCAACAATAGGGCGGTCAGTGCTGCGATTGTGGTAGAGCGCAAGGAGGCAGGGAAAGAGTACCCGGTCAAGAGGCTGGTTTATTATGTCAGTGAGGTGCTTATAGAGTCCAAGCAAAGATACCCACATTGGCAGAAACTAATATACGGGGTGTTCATGGCAAATCGCAAGTTAAAACATTATTTCCTTGGACACCAGATCACGGTGGTTAGCTCTGCTCCGTTAGGAGATATAATTCAGAACCGGGAAGCCACTGGCAGAATTGCTAAGTGGGCGTTGGAGCTTGGGCCTCTCAATTTGACGTATGTACCTCGCACCACCGTGAAGTCTCAGGCATTGGTGGATTTCATAAATGATTGGACGGAGTGTCAGTTGATACGTCTCCAATGTATCTATAATTTAATATTTTTGCGTGCTATTATATTATCTATTTTGGATGTTCTATATGAATTATTATGTTATTTTATATTATTTTTGGGACAAACCTATTAATCTAGAGCCTAGTGCTAGTTTATGTTTTTCCATGTTTTTGAGTTTCGCAGATAAGGAATATTAAACGGAGTCCAAATGGAATAAAACCTCCAGAATGATTTTTTTCTGGAATAAAAGGAAGCCACGAGACTTGAGAACCAAGGCAGAGGAGCTTCCACGGGTCCATAAGCCCGCTAGTCGCGACCAGGGGGGGCACCCGCATCGGGTAGGCTTGTGGGCCCCTGGCAACTCCCCTAACCCTAATCTTCGGCCTATAAATTCCCAAATATTCCATCATTATCAAAGAGAGCCACAAAAACGCTTTTCCTCCGCCAGAAGCCTCCGTTGCCAAGAGATCCAATCTTGGAGCCTTTTCCAGTAATCTGCCGGAGGGGGATTCGATCAGAGAGAGCATCTACATCAACTCCATTGCCCCTCCGATGATGCATGATTAGTTCACCACAGACCTACGTGTACATATCTAGTAACTAGATGGCTTCTTCTCTCTCTTTGCTTCTCAATACCATGTTCTTCATGATCTTCATGGAGATCTATCCAATGTAATACTCTTTTGCGGTGTGTTTGTCGAGATCCGATGAATTGTGGGTTTATGTTAAGATTATCCATGAATATTATTTGAGTCTTTCCTGAATTCTTATGCATTATTTCATATCTTTGCAAGTCTCTTCGAGTTATTGGTTTAGTTTGGCCAACTAGATTGGTAATTCTTGCAATAGGAGAAGTGCTTAGTTTTGGGTTCAATCTTGCGGTGTCCTCACCCAGTGACAAAGTAGGGGTAGCGAGGCACGTATTGTATTGCTGCCATCAAGGGTAAAAAGATGGAGTTTTCATCATATTGCTTGAGTTTATCCCTCTACATCATGTCATCTTACTTAATGTGTTACTCTGTTCTTCATGAACTTAATACTCTAGATGCAGGCAGGAGTCAGTCGATGTGTGGAGTAATAGTAGTAGATGCAGAATTGTTTCGGTCTACCTGACACGGACGTGATGCCTATATGCATAATCATTGCCTTGGATATCTTCATAATTATTCGCTTTTCTATCAATTGCTCGACAGTAATTTGTTCACCCACCGTAATACTTGCCATCATGAGAGAAGCCATCTAGTGAAACCTATGGCCCCCGGGTCTATTTTCCATATTACATTTTCATATCTAAAACCAAAGATACCAAAAATACTTGTTGCCCTAGTTTTAATTTTAGTTTTACTTTCCATTCAAAGCATCATATTTTATCTATCTCTACTAGATCTCATCCTTGCAAATAACCGTGAAGGGATTGACAACCCCATTATAGCATTGGGTGCAAGAGTTTGATTCCTTGTGCAGGTACATCTATTGGTGGCTCGCTTGTATCTCCTACTAGATTGATACCTTGGTTCTCAAAAAGTGAGGGTAATACTTATCTACTTTTCTACATCAAATCGTTCCTCTTCACGAGAAACCAACGCATGCTCGAGAAGTAGCAAGAAAGATTTCACGCGCCGTTTCCAGGGAGATACATAGAAAGTCAAGGAAAGCAAGTACCCACCACAAACTCATCTCTTGAATTTACACTATTTTCCATTTGCCTCTCGTTTTCCTCTCCCCCACTTCTAAAACGATTTTCAGAAAATACCAAAAAGATTTGCCTTTTTATTCGCCCTTGTTCGTTCGTCTTACCGTTTGCTCTTTGCTTGCTTGAGTGCTTGATTGCTTGCTTTGTCACAATGACTCAAGAGAATACCAGGTTGTGTGACTTTTCCAATACTAATAATAATGATTTTATTAGTACTCTGATTGCTCCCACCATTAGTGCGGAATCTTATGAAATTAATGTTGCTTTGCTCAATCTTGTTATGAAAGAATAATTTTCTAGCCTTGCTAATGGAGATGCCGCATCCCATCTAAATACTTTTGTTGAGTTGTGTGACATGCAAAAGAATAAATATGTGGGTAATGATATTGTTAAATTGAAGTTATTTCCGTTCTCACTACGAGATCGTGCTAAAACATGGTTTTCATCTTTGCCTAAAAATAGTATTGATTCATGGAATAAGTGTAAAGATGCTTTTATTTCCAAGTACTTTCCGCCCGCTAAGATCATCTCCCTTAGGAACAATATAATGAATTTTAAGCAACTTGATCATGAAGATGTTGGACAATCTTGTGAGAGGATGAAACTTATGATTAGGAATTGCCCCACGCATGGTTTGAGTTTATGGATGATTATACAATTTTTTTATACTGGATTGAATTTTGCTTCTAGGAATCTCTTAGATTCCGCCTGGGTGACACTTTTATGGAAATCACATTAGGAGAAGCTACTAAACTCCTAGATAATATTATGGCAAATAACTCTCAATGGCACACCGAAAGATCTCCTACTAGTAAAAAAGTGCATGCTATTGAAGAGATTAATACTTTGAGTGAAAAGATGGATGAGTTGATGAAATTGTTTGCTAGTAAGAGTGTTCCTATTGATCCTAATGATATGCCTTTTTCTTCTTTTATTGGAAATAATAATGAATCTATGGATGTGAATTTTGTTGGTAGGAACAATTTTGGTAATAACGCTTATAGAAGTAATTTCAATGTTAGACCGTTTCCTAGTAATCCCTCTAATAATTATGGTAATTCCTACAGAAATGCTTATGGAAATTATAATAAAATACCCTCTGATTTTTAGAGTAATATTAAAGAATTCATTAGTACGCAAAAAGGTTTCAATGCTATGATTGAAGAAAATTTGCTCAAGATTGATGATTTGACTAGGAACGTTGATAGAATTTCTCTTGAGTTTTATTCTTTAAAAACTAGATCTATTCCATCCAAGCATGATATTAATGAGTCTTTAAAATCTATGAGAATTTCTATTGATGAGTGTAAGGAAAGAACCGCTAGAGTTCGTGCTAAGCGTGAATGGCTTGAAAAAGTATGTTCTCGTGATAATACTGATGAAGATCTTAAAGTGATTGATGTAACTCCCATTGAATCTTTGTTTTCCAATATTAATCTTGATAAGGATGAGACTTTAGATGAGTCAACTTTAGTTAAAAGGCTTCCTAATGATTCAGAGTTTTTAGATCTTGATGCTAAGATTGATAAAAGTGGGATTGAAGAGGTCAAAACTTTAAATAGCAATGAACCCACTCTTTTGGATTTCAAAGACTTTAATCATGGTAGCTTCTCTTTGACTGATTATATTTCCTTGTTGCAATCCATGTTGAATTCTCCTCATGCTTTTAATCAAAACAAGGCTTTTACTAAACATATTGTTGATGCTATGATGAAGGCTTTTGAAGAAAAACTTGAGTTGGAAGTTTCTATACCTAGAAAGCTATATGATGAGTGGGAACCTACTATTAATATTAAGATTAAAGATTATGAGTGCCATTCTTTGTGTGATTTGGGTGCTAGCGTTTCCATGATTCCAAAAACTTTATGTGATGTGTTAGGTTTCCGTGAATTTGATGATTGTTCCTTAAATTTGCATCTTGTGGATTCCACTATAAAGAAACCTATGGGAAGAATTAATGATGTTCTTATTGTTGCAAATAGGAATTATGTGCCCGTAGATTTCATTTTTCTTAATATAGATTGCAATCCTACAAGTCCTATTATTCTTGGTAGACCTTTCTTTAGAACGATTGGTGCAATTACTGATATGAAGGAAGGGAATATTAGATTCCAATTTCCATTAAGGAAAGGCATGGAAAACTTTCCTAGAAATAAAATAAAATTACCTTATGAATCTATAATGAGAGCTACTTATGGATTGCATACCAAAGATGACAATACCTAGATCAATTGTGTTTTGCCTAGCTAGGGGCATTAAACAATAGCGCTTGTTGGGAGGCAACCCAATTCAATTTTGCTTTCTGCATTTTTCTTCTATTTTGGTGTGTTTGGAACATTATTACCTCTGTATTAATTTTTTTTGTGTGTTTAAATTAGTGTTTGAGCCAAGAAAAACCTTTGGGGTGGTCTATGGTAGTTGTTGATTTGATCCTGCTGAAAAAACAGAAACTTTTGCGCTCAGTCCAGTAATTTTCCAAATTTTTGAGAGCGTCAAGTTGATCTGAAATTATTACACAAGGTATATATATAAATTTCCCTAGTTTTACTATTTTTCAGAATTTTTCGTGTTCCAAAAGTATTCAAAGTTTACAGATTGCTACACTATTCTGTTTTTGGCAGATTATGTTTTCCTTGTGTTGTTTGCTTATTTTGATGTATCTATGAGTCGTACCGGGGGGTATGAGTCATGGAAAAGTTAGAATACAGTAGGTATTACACAAATATAAATATATAATGAGTTCACAACAGTATCTAAAGTGGTGATTTATTTTTCTTATACTAACGGATCTCATGAGTTTTCTGTTGAGTTTTGTGTTGTGAAGTTTTCAAGTTGTGGGTGAAGTTTGATGGACTATCGAATAAAGAGTGGCAAGAGCCTATGCTTGGGGATGCCGAAGTCACCCCAAGTCATATTTAAGGATACCAAAAAGCCTAATCTTGGGGATGCCCCGGAAGGCATCCCCTCTTTCGTCTTCATTCCATCGGTAAATTTACTTGAGGCTATATTTTTATTCACCACATGATATGTGTTTTGCTTGGAGCGTCTTGTATGATATGAGTCTTTGCTTGTTAGTTTGAAACAATCATCCTTGCTGCACACATCTTTTGAGAGAGACACGCTGAATCGTGAATTTGTTAGAATACTCTATGTACTTCACTTATATATTTTGAGCTAGGCAATGTTGCTCTAGTGCTTCACTTATATCTTTATAGAGCATGGTGGTGTTATATTTTACAGAAATTATTGAACTCTCGTTCCTCACTTATATTATTTTGAGAGTTTCTTAAAACAGCATGGTAATTTGTTTAGGTTACGAATTTAGTCCTAATATAATGGCATACAAGAGGGATGTATTAAAAACTTTCATATTAAGTGCATTAACAACTATGAGAAGTTGGATTCCTTGCATATAGTTTTGAGATAATAGGGATGGTAATATGAGAGTCATGCTAGTGAGTAGTTGTGAATTGAATAGGTATGTGTGTTAAAGCTTGTGATTCACGTAGCATGCACGTATGGTGAACCGTTATGTAACAAAGTCGGAGCATGATTTGTTTAATGATTGTCGGCCTTTGTGTGAGGGTCGGGAGCGCGCGATGGTTAACTCCTACCAACCTCTCCCCTAGGAGCATGCGTCTAATGCTTTGTTTGATAACTAATATACTTTTGCAATAAGTATGTGAGTTCTTTATGACTAATGTGAGTCCATAAATTATACGCACTCTCACTCTTCCATCTTTGATAGCCTCTCTAGTACCGCGCAACTTTCGTCGGTACATCAAACCCTCCTTCCTCAAAACAGCCACCATATATTCCTCAAAACAGTCACCATACCTACATATTATGGCATTTTCATAGCCATTCCAAGATATATTGTCATGCAACTTCCATCATGTAGTTTTTCTATGACTTGCATCATCACTTCATATTGCATATAGAGTTATATCTTGTCATAGGAATCGAGTTGTAATTTATTTTTCTTTGATTTATAAGTAAATAAAAGTGTGATGATTTTTCATTAATAGAGCATTGTCCCATGAGAGAAAAGGATGATGGAGGCTATGACTCCCTCACAAGTTGGGACGAGTATCCGGACTTTACAAAAAATAAAAGAGGCCAGGGAAGCCCAAAAAAGAGAGGACAAATAAGCCCACCAAAAATAAATAAAAATGAGAAAAGAGAGAAGGGACAATTGCAACTAACTATTTCCACACTTGTGCTTCAAAGTAGCACCATGATCTTCATGATAGAGAGTCTCCTATTTTATCAATTTCATATAACTAGTGGATATTCATTATGCACGACCACTTAGTTTTCTTTTTGAGATTTCATACACTTATAGCTCTAAGTGCATTTGTTGCATGGTAATCCCTACTCACTCACATTGATATGTATTGACGTGCATCTCCATAACCCATTGATACGCTTAGTTGATGTGAGACTATCTTTTCCTTTTTCCCTGCACCCCCTCCATATTCTAATCCACCTATAATGTTATATCCATGTCTCATGCTCATGTATTGTGTGAGAGTTGAACATGTTTGAGAACACCCAAAGTGTGAAACAATTGCTTGACTTGTTCATCGGGGTTGTGCATGATTTAGATACTTTGTGTGGGGAAAATGGAGCATAGCCAGACCATATGATTTTGTAGGGATAACTTTCTAAGGTCATGTTATTTCGAAAGGACATGACTACCTTGTTGGTGTGCTTGAAGTATTACTATTTTTATTTCAATGTTAGACTATTGTTTTGAATCTTACGGATCTAAATATTCATGCCACAATAAAGAATATTACATGGATAAATATGTTGGGTAGCATGCCACAATAAAGAATATTACATGGATAAATATAATTTTTGATTGTGCCATGCTATGTACTCCCTCCGTCCCAATGTAAGTGTCGCAAATTTTGTACTAAACTAGTGAAAATTTTTTACTAGATCACCGACACTTATTTTGGGACGGAGGGAGTATTATATTATCAGTTTTGGATGTTCTATATGCATTATTATGCTATTTTATAGTATTTTTGGTACTAACCTATTAATCTAGAGCCTAGTGCCAGTTTCTGTTTTTTCCTTGTTTTTGAATTTCGCAGATAAGGAACATTAAACGGAGTCCAAACGGAATAATACCTCCGGAATGATTTTTTCTGGAATAAAAGGAAGCCATGAGACTTGAGAACCAAGGCAGAGGAGCTCCCACGGGGCCACAAGCCCGCTAGCAGCGGCCAGGGGGCCACCCGTGCCGGGCAGGCTTGTGGGCCCCTAGCAACTCCCCTAACCCTAATCTTCGGCCTATAAATTCCCAAATATTCCATCATTATCAAAAAAGCCACAAAAACACTTTTCTGCCGCCAGAAGCCTCCGTTCCCGAGATATCCAGTCTTGGAGCCTTTTCCGGTAATTTGTCGGTGGGGGATTCGATCAGAGAGGGCATCTACATCAACTCCATTGCCTCTACGATGATGCGTGAGTAGTTCACCACAGACCTACGGGTCCATAGATAGTAGCTAGATGGCTTCTTCTCTCTCTTTGCTTCTCAATACCATGTTCTTCATGATCTTCATGGAGATCTATCCGATGTAATACTCTTTTGCGGTGTGTTTGTCGAGATCCGATGAATTGTGGGTTTATGTTCAGATTATCCATGAATATTATTTGGGTCTTTCCTGAATTCTTATATGCATGATTTCATATCTTTGCAAGTCTCTTAGAGTTATTGGTTTGGTTTGGTCAACTAGATTGGTAATTCTTGCAATAGGAGAAGTGCTTAGTTTTGGGTTCAATCTTGCGGTGTCCTCACACAGTGACAAAGTAGGGGTAGCGAGGCACGTATTGTATTGCTGCCATCAAGGGTAAAAAGATGGGGTTTTCATCATATTGCTTGAGTTTATCCCTCTACATCATGTCATCTTACTTAATGTGTTACTCTGTTCTTCATGAACTTAATACTCTAGATGCAGGCAGGAGTCAGTCGATGTGTAGAGTAATAGTAGTAGATGCAGAATCGTTTCGGTCTACTTGACACAGACGTGAGTCCTATATGCATAATCATTGCCTTGGATATCTTCATAATTATTCTCTTTTCTATCAATTGCTTGGCAGTAATTTGTTCACCCACTGTAATACTTGCCATCATGGGAGAAGCCATCTAGTGAAACCTATGGCCCCCTGCTCTACTTTCCATATTATATTTTCAGATCTAAAACCAAAAATAGCAAAAATACTTGCTGCCCTATTTTTACTTTTAGTTTTACTTTCCATTCAAAGCATCCTATTATATCTATCTCTACTAGATCTCATCCTTGCAAATAACGGTGAAGGGATTGACAACCCCTTTATAGCGTTGGGTGCAAGAGTTTGATTCCTTATGCAGGTACATCTATTGGTGGTTCGCTTGTATCTCTTACTGGATTGATACCTTGGTTCTCAAAAACTGAGGGAAATACTTATCTACTTTGCTGCATCAAACTGTTACTCTTCACGGGAAACCAACACATGCTCTAGAAGTAGCATGAGTCGCCGGAGGAAAAGCCGGACAACACGTATTGGAAAATTCACTTTGATGGATCCAGACAGTCGGAGGAATCAGGGGCTGGAGTTATCTTAACTTCCCCCAAAGGTGATAAGTTCAGTTATGTGCTAAGGCTGATGTTTCCTTGCACGAACGATGCAGCTGAGTACATAGCTTTGCTTCATGGACTTCGTGTGGCAAAGGAGATGAACCTAAGCCGGGTTAGGTGCCTTGGCGACTCAGATCTTGTGGCACAACAGATGTCAAGCATGTGGGACTCGAAGGACCCGTGGATGGCGGCTTATCAACAAGAGGTGGATATCGCCGCTGGTCATTTCAGGGGTTATCAGGTGGATCATATTGATCGTCGCAAGAATGAAGCGGCAGATGCATTGTCAAGACTAGTCTGTTAAGGTACCTTTAGAGGAGGATCTGGCCATACCTGACCCGGAGGGGCAGCTAGTGGCGGCTTTACATGCTATTCCGGACTGGACGCTGCCGTACCTGGCATACCTGACCCGGGGCGAGTTGCCTGAAGATGAGACTCTGGCGCGGCAAATCATGAGGCATTCTAAGTGCATGCCCATCATTAACGAAGAGTTGCACAGGCGCATCGTTATCGGTGTCTTCCAGCGTCGTGTCTCTCCAGAGGAAGGCAAGGAAATTTTATATGAAATACATGCTGTCAATTGCGGACATCACGCCGGGTCAAAGTCTTTGGTGGCTAAGGCTTCCCGACATGGCTTTTTCTGGTTGATGGCTCATAAGGACGTGGAGGATCTGGTCGATAAGTGCGACGGGTGTCAGAAGTTCGGAAGACGTGCTCATGTGCCGGCTCAGGAGTTACGGACGATAGCAATCACTTGGCCGTTTGCAGTATGGGGGCTTGATCTGGTTGGACCTTTCAAATGGTCTAAGGATAAGAAGACGCACCTCTTGGTGGTAGTGGACAAATTCACCAAGTGGGTGGAGGCTGAGTCGGTTAGTAAATGTGATGCGGCCACGGTAGTTCAATTTTTCAAGAAATTGATCTACCGATTTGGATACCCTCATAGCATCATCACAGCTAACGGCACAAATTTATCCAAGGGGGCTATGAAGGTGTTCTGCAAAAACGAGCACATCTGGCTTGATGTTTTGGTTGTTGCTCATTCGCAATCCAACGGTCGGGTGGAGCGGCCCAACCAGGAAGTCTTGAGAGGTATCAAGCCCCGGCTTATGGTTCCTTTACAGAGAACGTCAGGTTGTTGGGTTGAGGAGTTGTTGTCCGTCCTTTGGAGCATCAAACTACACCTAACAAGTCGACGGGTTACACAACCTTTTTCATGGTTTACAGTTCGGAGGCCGTATTACCAAGCGACATACGTCATGATTCGCAGTGGGTGGTGGCTTTTGTGCAAGCAGAAAATGATACGGCGCGTCAGGATGCATTGGATGCTCTGGATCAAGCACGCGATCTTGCAGCAGCTCGATCAGTGATTTATCAACACGACCTGCATCGCTACCATAGCCATAAGGTCAAGACCCGAACGTTCCAACCAGGCGACTTGGTGTTACATTTGATTCAAGATCAGACAGATGAACACAGGTTATCCTCCCATGGGAAGGACATTCCGTGGTTAGCAGAAATTTGAACAATGGGTCTTATTATCTCATCGACGTACGAGACGGTTCATGTACCTCCGGACAGGAGACTCACTGGCCGTGCAACATCGCTCATCTGCGGCCTTACTACACTTGAGTCATTGACTCCCAGCTTTCTACATCCATGCTTCATTGTATTTATATTTCTCATATAATAAAGTTGACATCCTGGCAAGACGGGTCCTCTCCCGTTTTCCTTTTTTGCATTATAGATTTGTGCAAAAGATGAAAACTTCTACATGGTCACTTGGGGCTTCCAACCCGCCGGGTTTAGTTTGCTCACCCTTTTGACCGGCTCTTCAGCCAAAATAGCACCATTGTGCGACGACTTACAAGTTGGAGGTCCACAAGATGGCGACTTACAAGTTGGCGGTCCACAAGCTGACGACTTACAAGTTGGCGGTCCACACGTGAAAGTGCATGTAGTCCTCATGTGTGGTTTTGGTAATTGATGACAATCCTAATGAACTAATGTTTGCATTAAGTTATACATTTGAAGGAAAGTTCCATTTGTAATGCATGAAGAATATTGGATGAATTGAAAGATGTTTGTTCCATGGTTGATGAAAGAAGGAGATTGAATCGATTCGGAATGAATGCCATATACATATAGTTGTGCATCAAGGTTGATCCATGATGGATCATGATCTTGAGAGAATGATTAAATAGAAGAACTCTACATATGGCTTGAAGATAGGATCATGATGTGCTCATATATTGAGTCATGGATGATCATGTCTTGAAGCAAGTAATTCATGTGAAGAATTCGTTGTGCCTCTCAAGAGATTGTGATGGAGCATGAAGGAGAACAAATTATGACCAATATGGTATTCATGGATAAAATCTATATGGTCATGTGATAATTGAGATATGGGTAATCATGTCTTGAAGAAATGAAGCATAGTGAAGAATTCAATATGGCCTTCAAGGCATCAAGATTAAGCATGGATTAAAGATAAAGGTTGACCAAGATAAAGATCAAAGAATCAAACTTTAAATGGTCAACACACAAGTGCAAACGATGCATCATATAGGATCTTGTGGTATGATAAGAAATTGTCAATCGCACTTTGTGTACTAACCCATGCTATGTGTTGTCTATGTTTATGAAGGTTAGGTTATTTTCATGGGCTCGCATCAAGAGAGAGATTCCAAGTGTCCATGAGAGGATCACATCAAGTGTTCATGATCATGGTTGACAAGGGCAAGTTCAAGATGACCATCCGGAAGGATCACATGCTTGAAGCTTGTGGATGATCACGTGATGGACAAAGTGAAGATGAATACAAAGCAAAGCTTCCCACATTGTGTATGGAAGAGCAACTTGAAGACTTCGCCAATGTCTTGCCTTCAACTTGAGCCAAGAAGAAACATAAACATCAAGATCAAGTGAAAGGCTCGAGTCAAAGGTATTAGTTCCTTTGGCGTTAGTGTTGTGGGGTGATGACCACCGAAGAAACATATACACTCAAGTATGGATTCTCGATAGCTATGTAGTGTAGCTCTTTTATGATTCTTGAGTTATAGGGATCCCGCACTATTAAGAGGGGATCAAAGGGGTTCGTGATGTATTTGCTCAAGTCAACATATTCTATTTCTACTTCCTCACATCATATTCGAACATAGGCATATTTCACTCCTATCCAGTACAAATACAATATGCCTATACATCTATCAAAGAAAATCCAAAGCCAAATAGGTTACCCAAATACATGATAAAAGCTTTGCATAATTTGCATCCTCCATTTTGGTTCATCTTGGGTGGTTCTCTATGTGAGGACCTGGGCTTTTTCCATGGCTTCAAAATGAGCCCAAGATCATCTATCTCGGCGTCCGGATGTGAAAGTTATGCATGTTTTACTTTTGGGGTGCCTGTAGTTTTTGTGTCCCCCGGATATCCAGGATCTTCCCCGGAAATCCGGGCCGCTGATGTCGAGAAACTATAATGAAGTGTTGTTTGTGTCCCCCGGATGTCCGGGGCCTTGTCCGGATGTCCGGGGCCTTGTCCGGATGTCCGGGGCCTCAACTTTGGTCAGATGTCCGGGCCCTGTACCTTGACTCTGTTTTTTTGTGTTCGTGTGCACACTTCAGAGCCGCCGGATGTCCGGCCCTTGGCCCGGATGTCCGGCCCGACACAACCACTTAAACTACAATGGCCATATTTGCACCCACACTATATATACCCCTTCACCACTTCATGGAGGGGCTGATCAACAGATTCATATGAACCCTAGAACACAAAAAGGCTCCCTCTCACTTCTCCTACACCAAATCTTAGATCCCGAAGAGATTCATGAGAGTTCTTGAGAGATTTTCCAATCAAGTGATAGATCCACTCCCTCTCCCTCTCTTGACCAAAGTAATTCATGATTTGAGCAAGTCTTGAGCATTTCCCCCTTGATCTTGTTACTCTTGGAGGTTGGAGACTCCTAGGCGGTAGGAGTGCTCTGGTGAGGAATCAACTTGTGATTTGTCCCTCGGAAAGTTTGTGAAGGTTTGGAGGACGCCTCAAGGTCTACCACTAGTGGTTAAGAATCGCCTTCATGGTGATATCTCAAGGGGAGAATTGGGTGAGCCTTCGTGGCATTGGTGTGCCTTCATGGTAACATCCACCTCTCTAACGATGACTAGCTTCCCTCCAAGGAAGTGAACATCGGGATACATCCTCGTCTCCGTGTCTTCGATTATTTTTAACCCTAGCCACTACTTGTGGTTTACTTTGGCCACTTGACCTTTCATTCACTAGATATATATATTGTTGTCCTCATTATATTGTGTTGGTTACCATATCGTAGAGATTATTTAGGCCAACACTTCATCGTCTGCAATTCATACTTGCTACTAGTGATATATCTTGTGCTTAGTGTGAATTGCTAACTTGTAACATTCATTTCCATATCTTGTGATATATATTGAGTAAGTTTGTGTAACTTACTTGTGCTTACTCATATCCTCGTAGTTCTCATCTTGTTTATCCTATGTTGTTGGTGCACTTAGTGAGCCTAGTATATTTAGGATTTGTGCTTGAAAAGTATCCGCTTAGTTTATTTCCGCATTAGGATATAGCCAAATCCGTAAAAGATTTTAAAACGCCTATTCACCCCCCCCCCCTCTAGGCGACATCATGGTCCTTTTGACATGATAGTGGCGTGCAAGGCGGTGAAAGGCCTAAAGCCACCCAAGAGGACGAGACGCCATGTTGCGATCGTTCAAACATGGGTGCACTACCTTATTGGTGAAAGATTTAAAGTCGCCCAAGAGGACGAGCCGCCATGTTGCCACCGTTCAATGGGTACTCGACAAGGTTGTTTGGGGGCTTTCCACCTTCCGGGTTAAACTTCAAACCCTCTCGATCAGCTTTTCAGCCACTGTAAGGCGGGTCTTGGACCCAAAATGTTGACTCCGCCAACAGGGTCAGGAGCGGGTGAAGGTCGTCCCCTCCTGATCGGCTCTTTAGCCACCGTAAGGCGGGTCGGGGACCCAGAGTAAGTTCAAGAGTGGGTGAAGGTCGCCCCCCTCTTGGTCGTCTTTTCAGCCGCGGTAAGGCCGAGTTATACATGCATGTATGCAGCTGCCGCTCGGCCAGGGGTGCAGCAAGCTGTCAACTCACCCCCTGCGAGGTCCTCATACAGCGGCGAGGGAAACTCTCTCATCTGCTACGTACTCTCCGCCAAGTGGCCCGTCATACTCTTAAGCAAGGGACACCCGTAAGGTTCAAATGACGGATTTATGTCATGTGAGAAGTAACTTATGAGACTGGGGCACTCACCCCGTTGCAAATTCTGGTTTGTTGCGCCCTTAATAGTTAATATCACCTAGAGACCCTGAGCCATGCAAGATTGGAGGTCAATCTCGTCAGAGACCCTCCACTGTTAGGCGGTTCAAAGTAGCAGTTCCCCCAGAAGGGCCAGCGATGAGTCTTTCGAAAAAAACGAAAAAGGGAAAGAAAGAACATCATGCATTACGTCACATATTGCATCATACATTGCATTATAAATTGCATCATACATTGCATTCATATCATAAGCCAGGCCAGAGCAAGATTTTGAAAGACGAAGCAAGGCTATGCAAATATTAAGATTTCTGGGTTATGCTTTTTCAAAGCCGCCCATACAAACGTCGCAGAATATTTTCTGTTTTTGCAGGCCTTATCTCTTAAGATGATTCACTGTTAAAGACATCGTAAAGAAGATTGCAAGGTATATTACAAAGCTCTCCAAGAGCTCAGAAGACGGAGTACTTAAAGTTTTGCACGCATCTCGACGGCTCAACTGGTCGGGTTACATTTAGTGGAGAACAATAGGAAAGTTAACTGGCTGGCGGGTCATCTTGTGCTAGGTCTTTGGGCTCTTCGGTCTGAAGATTATCCATGTCCGAGTTGCAGTTTAGTAACGCTTGGAATTGAGCATCGTCGAAAAGTGGAGACGGATCAATATCAGGGGCGAAGAGCGGCTTACCACACGTAGGGATTAAATCCCTGGCTTCAAAGGTTGGGTAGCGCAGCCATTGGTTGTTTTCGTCATAAGCCGCCTGATAAGGATTCAGATCTGTCTCGTGAACCAGTATAGAGGCAAGCCACCTAGAGGCCTTAATGCATTTGGCATAATCCGCTTCAGTAAAATCTGAGCTGTCATCCTTCTTGGAAGGGAAGCCATTCATCATTTCTTCAGCGGTTAACTCAGGAGTGAAGGGACTGGCTCAGCTATAGCCCCTCTCCTGGCAGTTGATTGCCTTATTTAATCTACTTGCTTGGGCAAAGTTGATAAGGTCTCTATGACAGCCTTCATAAACTTGGGGACATATTTGGGCGTCATCATGGCCTTAATGGTACGGAGGGCTCCGCTATAGAGTTTCTCAGTCAAAGTGTAGAGTGGTTTTAATTTCATCAGACTATCAGAGGATAGCTGGCGGCTCCTCTCGCCTACAAGAAAAAGGTCAAAGTTATAAGCCACCCGGCAAGTATTTCCTTCATAAGGAATTTTTTTAATCCATACGTGCTTACCAAAGATAGTGGTAGTCATCTTGGATATGTGGTCTTTGAGAGTCTTCAGCTTTGTTGATGCAAGTTTTAGCCACTCCTAAGTATCGACAACATGATTGGACAAGGCAGCATTCTCAGATTCAGCAGTCTTTCTATATACAGAGAAGTCGACTTGGAGTTTCTCAATTTATTTGACACCCACCCGTAATTTCTCTTCTACGGCGGCTCGGGCGTTTTGTTGCATAGTCAGGTTTTCCCTTAAGACGGCACGTTCAGACTCGACTGAGTTTACCACCTCCTATATTACACAAGTGAAAGGTTATAAAGATTAAGTCGCCAGGGTGGAGCTACTCTTTGATACAAGTCCCAAGCAGATTGCAAGCAATATACTTGGCACTTGGGGGCTAATGTATGTGTTTTCGTTTTAAGCCTAAGGTGAAAGATCCGGCTCATCATTTTCATAATGCTCCGGACTTGGGGGTTACAACTGGATCCATGATTGAGTGTAAAGTATCGGCTTATATGCAATTTAGCCCATTACTTGGGGGGTTACAGGTTAAGCTCTACAAAGTATGTTAAAGGTTTGGAAGACCCAGTCTATTATTGGCAAAATTAACCCAGTTCTTGGGGGCTATATATGGGTATAAGAGAAAGGCATAAGATGAAACATACCTCATATTTTTCTTCATCAAGCCAACAAGTTTGCTCTCCATGTTGCGACTGGTAGAAAGGCGGTTCAGATATCCGGCGTGTAAGTCATTCGCAGTCATCTTCTCCAAGACAGGGAACTCGAAGTCAAGCATCTTAGGAGAGCAAGTATCAACTTTGTTGGAATGCCTTGCCAGAGTATGATGTGTTGGGGATTGATAACCCGTCCCAGTGATAGTAACAGCGGGGAGAGACGAGTCTTCGGCGGTTGGATTGGGAGGCTTAGGGTCAGCTGCTAGACTATCGGAAGTCGTCATATGATGACCCGCCAATTCGGAGGGCGGGGGATATTGCTCAGGTGCTTCCTTGTCAGCATCAGAAGGTTCAGCATGAGGAGAGAGAGATGGCTCAATAGGATCCGACTGTTAAATGGTAGGAGCGATGGTAGACCCGCCTGTTTTCCTACATTTGGCTTGCGCCCTGAAAGTGCAAAGAATCAACACACAATACAAAGGTAATACAGGTAATGTACACACAGCAGAGGTGAAGACATACTCTGGGTTGACCTTCATGGGAGGAAGTTTGGAGGCAGCTGAGTCGCTAGAAGAAGGAGGTGATTCCTACAAGTTAAGACAATTAGACACAATAGTAAGACATCATTACAAAAATATAAGATAGATATTGGGTTCCCGATAAGTACCTCAGTGGGATGTTTCCGCAGCACTGGGGAGTTAGGTAAGCTGGCCATAAGATCCCTAGAGACGGTGCTCCAGGTCTGACGCCGAGAGTCGTGCTATTGTTTTTTCAAGGAAAATTCAGGATCTAAGTAAGCGAGTGGATGCGAAAAAGTAACTTTTTGGATGACCCGTCATATCTTCTCATGTGGGAAGATTTCTGAGTTGGAAGAAAGATAAGTTACCTCAGGGCGTTAGCATGGCTCGTCTCTGTCTCCTCCTATGTACAGTCATTGTAAATAAGTTGCATAAAAAGATGGCCAAGGGAATCAAGTTCTACCTCTGAGTCGTCAAGTTCAAGCAGGTTTTGAGCTGATGTTTTTGGCTTGCGGCCGCGGGTGTTACCCGTTTGAGACTTATTCTTCACAGGGGGGTATACTTTTTCTTCCAGAAACTGGAGCTGGCATGTAGGTGAAGCCGCCAAAAGGGTTAAGGTTGCCATATATACAAAGTCAAGACAGAGAAAAAGCAAATTTGAGAGCCATCCTTACATGTGGAGCTGGGTTTGTGGCGTAGAAGGGTTTTAACCCGACTGTACGGCAAGCCTCTTGGGATTCACGTGTAAGTCCTTTGACAGCAAAGGTAATATTTTCGTCTATCAGAGGTGTGTGGTTGAAACAGAGAGGATCGTTCTCATCGCCTGAGTACTCACACATAAGTCAGTCACACCGGCTCAGTGGTAAGACCTTCCATGAGATCCAACAGCGGGTTAAGTCAACTCCCGTCAACCCATTCACCAGAAGGGCCTTGATTTTGGCAAAAGATGGAGCATACTTTGCTCATGCCGTAGCTGACATCCGGTCTGGAAGTTCGGAGGAAGTGCAGAGCCAGGTAGGACGGTAACCCGGCAGTGGATTTTCTCCCTCTGGAGAGATGTCCCTGTAGTAGAACTAAGTTATGTTCAAGTCTTTGGGATGTCTTGGCATTTGGACACCCGGGTAAACCATATTTGTTCGTCTTTGGATGGAGACTCCGCCGAGCTCCAAGCTTGGACCGGCCGCCACTTCCGTTTGGTGGTTGACATAAAAGAAACCATGAAATAGGTCGATAGTTGGCTCTTCTTGCAAGTAAACTTCACATAAGACTTAAAAATTGCACAAGTTGGAGACAGAATTTGGGGCAATATCTTGAGGATGCATATTAAAGAAGTGGAGGAGATCTCAGAAGAATTTTGATCCGAGCGGGCTAAAAGCACGCATAAGATGGTCGGCGAAGATAACAACTTCCCCTTCTTGTGGGATGGGTCTCTTCTCTAGCCCCGGAACCCGCCAATGAATAATATTCTGAGCCGGCAACGTGCCTACCACTATGGAATCTAGTAGGAACTGTTTGGTGACTCCAAAGCCGACCCAATCATAGGATGAAGACGCCGAAGACATGATGGCGGGTCAAAGCTGTGAAAGGGGCAGGACGCGGCGGGTCAGAAAGCGACCAGACAACCAAGACGACTAATGAAATTAAGTATTATGACTTTAAGCTGTCGATACAGTTTATCGGAAGAGCCGACGATTTGGTGGCAGGTTAAGTAAGCAATGCCATGCTACAGATACTACTGAGGACATACTAACAGGTTTATATCTTATGCCAAGACTGCAAGATCTACAGGCAAGGAAAAATCAAAATTTAATTCAACCCTAAAAAGGAGCCAAGGAAGAGCAAGTAGTTAGCGCAAGAAAAGGAACAAAGTGTAGATCTAGGTTGAACTATTATTGGTTTTGCACGGGTGGCCGCGGTGGATTAGCAGCATCGCAAGATCTAAAGGACTACTCGTCAGTTGGCATTACAAGGATGAACAAGCATGTTAATGGAGGTCCGGTGAACTCGAAAGGATTCGAGTAAGGAGCTACAGATCTAATGGGGGATGAAAAGGGTACCTTAAGGATGCGGCTGACGCAGGCGAAAGTCTAGAGCGTTCAGGTTGATGCAGCGGCCAAGGTCGTTGACGACTACGTGATTCCACCGGCGCGGCGGAGCTCAAGAGCGCTAGCGTCGGGAGGAGGAAGAAGAATGGTGGCGGCGAAGAAAATGAAAAGACCCCCTCGTGGCCCTATTTAAGGAAATGGGAAGCCAAACAGGGCGCACGGGAATCAAGGCGTGAAATGATAACTAACCAAGATGGATGCCTCGATTTTCAGGCCGACTGTTTAATGAGAGGATCTACAGAATACGTCACGGAATCTTTTCAGCATGTCTGAAGGCGATGTCATGGTGGGTTACGTGCTCTCTTTTTCAGGTGACAAGGATGTGAGACTCACCGCTGGATAAAAATGGAGATTGACATGAGCAAGCTCAAATCAATGTGGGGCCTAATGTTGGGGATATAACCCCGTGGTAAGAGCCGCCCAGCAGGGGCCGGGTCATACCTGGCGGCTTGTTAGCGTATGGGCTGGAAGAGGAAGATTGGGCTGCACGGCGGTTCACTAGATGGGCTGAGACGGAGGCCCAGAGTCGGGAAGAAGACACAAGATCCAGGCGGGTAAGCCGCCCGGAGACAACCTGCCAGAGTAGGCAAGGCGGCTTAAAGACGGAATCAGACACGTTGTAAGAGTCGGTATGAGATTTGTGTAACCTAGGGTCTTGACGTCTTATTAAAGGCGAGACCCGGGGACGGATTAGACAAAAACCGATCATTCGAGAGCTAGGTCAAGCGAATACGCTCCCTTGTAATCGATACTCCAGACAATACACACAAAGCAGGACATAGGCTGTTACCTCATCTCGAGGGGGCCAAACCTGGGTAAATCCGTGTCTTTCGTCCCGACCAACCCCTTTGGGTCCAACGCCTTAGCGATGGCCTCGAACCTAAGTCTTCATACATATGCCGTGACAAAAGCACGACAAAACCCGATATGGATCATTATCCTCTTGAGTCATTCACATGCTCACTATACCATTGTACTCATTACTAGTTTTGTTCTTCTTTCTCGTTGATGTGTTCTGACATCCTCTTGTCATAGTCACCTGTTTCTGGCTAGACGATGATGGATGTCGTCACACTGAGAGGGTCCTAAGAATATCTCTACATCGTCACAGGAGAACATCCCACTCTCGAACTATCTTGACTCTTGTGAAATTTCTGATGAACTTGTAAGTTGTCTTTATGATCACCTAGTTACTGATACGTCTACAACGTATCTATAATTTATGAAGTATTCATGCCATGTTTACCATTATTCTGTATGATTTTGGTATGATTTTATTAGAACTAACCCGGACTGACACTGTTTTCACCAAAACTACCATGGTGTCGTTTTTTGTGTAGAAATAAAAGTTCTCGGAATGGGTTGAAAATTTACGAAGAATATATTTGGAAAATATAAAAAAATACTAGAGCAAAAAGATACCATAGAGGAGTCTCGAGGCAACCACAAGCCACTAGGGTGCCCCCCTAGGGCGCGCCCCCTGCCATATGGGCCCCTCGGGAGTCCCGTTGACGTGATTCCAACGCCAAGTACTCCTATAAATCCACTAACCCCTAGAAAGAAACCTATATCAGAAGTTCCATCACCGCAAGTCTCTGTAGCCACGAAAAATCAATCTTGGCCCTCTCTGACACCTTGCCGGAGGGGGTCACCATCACCAAAGACCATGGAGGAGGAGGATGGAGGGGCCATCATCACGATGGAGGCCAAGGACTAGAGGGATAACCTCTCCCCACCTAGGGGGATGCCATGGAGGAGAAAGCACAAGGGGACACCCTCTCCCTCTCTCTCTCGGTGGTGCCGGAGTACCATTGGGGGAACCATCGCCGCGGTGATCGTCTTTATCAACATCACCTTCTTCGTCATCGTCCTCATATATTTTTAGCGATCCACTCTCCCTCATACCGCTGTAATCCCCTACTTGAAAATGGCGCTTTATGCCACATATTATGATCCAATGATGTGTTGCCATCCAATGATGTTTTGAGTAGACTTCTTTTGTCTTATGGGTTGATTGATGATCTAGATTGGTTTGAGTTGTATGTTTATTTTGGTGCTGTCCTATGGTGCCTTCCGTTCCACGCACGTGAAGGATTCCCGCTGTAGGGTGTTTCAATACGTTCATGATTCGGTTATAGTGGGTTGCTAGAGTGACAGAAGCTTAAACCCTAGAAAGGGGGTTGTTGCGTATGGGATAAAGGGGACTTGATGTTTTAATGCTATGATTGGGTTTTACCTTAATGATCTTTAGTAGTTGTGGATGCTTGCTAGAAATCCGATCATAAGTGCATATGATCCAAGTGCAAAAAATATGTTAGCTTATGCCTCTCCCTCATATAAAATTGCAATAATGATTACCGATCTTGTTAACAATTGCCTAGGACAATTCCGCACACCGACCCATCATTATTACACACTCGTATTTGTAATATATTGTAATATATTCTAAATTTATGATAACAGCACCTATTTTTATATTTTAGTTCTCCGATTTTAGGCAAAGCTATTCTCTTCATACCCCCAACGTAGTTTTATTTCTCGTTTCTAGTTGGAAGCAAACGTTCGGTGTACGTAGAGTCATATCAGTTGCAGATAGGACTTGAGATAATATTGATCTTACCTTTAGCTCCTTGTGGGTTCGACACTCCATACTTATCACTTACACCTTTGGAAATTTCTAAGATGATTCCTTGCACTTGGGGATTATCAAGCTCTTTTCTGGCGCCGTTGCCGGGCAGCAATAGCGTGGGGTTGATATTCTCGTGTGTGTGCTTGTTTTCCCTTTTTGCTTTCCTTAGTTGTGGGTAAACAAATAAATAAATAAATAATGAAAAATACAAAAATAATTACTTGCCTCTTGTGCCTAAGAATTTTTTCAAAAAGAGAAGTGATTGGAAGGTTGTGCATTGGAGAAGTGAGGGTCGACCTTGAACACTTGTGTTCATGCTCATGGCAACAATGTAGAATTTTTCATGGAAGCTTCTCAAAAATAATTATCCCCTTTTATATATTCATTGTATTATAAATATAATGTGTCAAGATTTTCTTTTAGGATGATTAGATTGCTTGTTTTCTATGTGCGGTGCAAAAACAGAAACTTTGACTATAGTGCATGAATTTACATTTCTTACTTAAATGTCAAAGTTTCTGAAATTAATAAACAGTACTGTTATATAAATTTTAAATTGACCTAATTGTTTAGAATTTTTTGAGTTACATAATTATAGGAAGTTTCCAGATTGCTACAGGTTGTCCTATTTTTGACTGGTTCTATTTTCTATGTGTTGTTCACTTATTTTGATGAATCTATGGGTTGTATCAGGGGGTATGAACCATGGTGAAGTTGGAATATAGTAGATATAATGCTAATATGAAATTGGAATGAGTTTACAATAGTGCGTAAAGGTAGTAATTTGCTTTATTATACTAACGGATCTCACGAGGGTTTTTTAAGTTTCGTGTTGATGAAGTGTTCGAAGATCGAGAAGGTATCGATATAATATGAATACACAGAGACAAGAGTTCAAGCTTGGGGACGGCCCGTAAGGCATCCCATCTTTATTCTTTAACAATTATCGTTTTGTGATTGAAGTTTTCAAGTTTTGGGTGAGATATCGATATGAGAAGAATAAGGACTGACAAGACCCTAAGCTTGGGGATGCCCAAGGCACCCCCAAGGTAATATTCAAGGAAGAATTAAGTGTACCAGCTTGGGGATGCCCCGGAAGGCATCCCCTCTTTCGTCTTCAACACTATCGGAATATCTTACTTGCAGCTATATTTTTATTCGTTACATAATATGAGTTTTGCTTGGAGCATCATTTTATTTTGTTGTTCTATGTAGGTGTTATTTATAATCTTGTTTTTCAATAAAAAGTTCCAAGAATTGCCTTAGGATGCTTGCATTGCATGTTTGATGTGTGCTGAGTAAAAAACAGAAACTTTTAATGTAGTATTTGAATTTTCATATTTTACTGGAACGTGTAAACTTTCTGAAATTTTTACACAGTATTTTCATATATATTATTTAGCATTTCCTAAATTTTCATAATGTTTAGAGTTACATAAGTACACTGTTTTAATAAATTGCTATAGACTGTTCTGTTTAGACAGATTGTTGTCATAGTTTTGTTATCTACTTATCCTATAGTTTCCATAGCCTATATTGGTAGATATAAATTGTAGAAATAATAGTATACAGTACCTAATGTTTGAAAATTATTGTGCAACTTGTCTTGGCAGTACATGACGTGTTTATTTGTTCTTATGTGTTGTAACCTATCTCATGAGTTCTTTTTGAGTTTTGTGTGGATGGAGTTTTTGAGAATAGGTGAAACCAGGATATGAGAGGATTGAACAAGATAAAAAATCTCAAGATTTGGGATTCCCAAGTCACCCCAAATAAATATTTCAAGAACTCTCAAGCATCTAAGCTTTGGGATGCTACACATCCCACCTCTCTTCGTCAACTATCAGTTAGCCTATGTTGAGCCTAAATTTGTATTCGTTCACATGATGCATCCTATTCTTGGAGTGCTATTTTTCTTTTGATTTCTGGTTAAATAAAATACTCACATCTGAAAATCTTTATTGATATATATATATATATATATATATATATTGACTACTCATTGATCTACACTTATATGCTTTGGAGTAGTTTTGTCATTTACTCTCGTGCTTCACTTATATCCTTTGAGTAAATGGTTGAATGAATTGAATATCATAAATATGAAATTATATATGTTTTATATGCTTATCCCATGGGGAGTGATGACTTCATATATAAGAAGTATAGGTGGTAAAATTTATTGAAAGTTAGCAAACACCGCATTGGTCACTTGAGCAATTCATGAAAGAATATTGAAGGAAGAGAGATTTCACATATAAATATACTATATTGGACATCTTCTATGATTATGAATACCACCTAATTATTTTCAAACTTGAGAAAATTAGTTGAAGTTGGATAAGGAAGACAATATAATGAGTTATGCTTGGGCATATTTGTATAGAAGTTATATTGTTATGGATCCTCCAACATGTGGTGCTTGCTTAGGATCTTTTGCTAGCCAAAAATTTGTACAAAGTAGAGATGCTACTTGTGCATCCAAAACCCTTAAACCTACTTTCTTACCATGAGTGTCCACCATATCTACGTGTGGATTGAATAAGATCCTTCAAGTAAGTTGTCATCGGTGCAAAAAGCAATAAAAATTGCTCCTAAATATGTATGATCTCTTATTGTAAGGGAAAATAAGCATTGTACGAACTTGTGATGGTAAAGAAATAAAAGCGACCGACTACATAATAAATGTTGCTATCGCAAAGGGCAATACAATGTGACATTCCTTTACATTAAGGGTTTGCACATCCAAAATTAAAAAGCGCATGACAACCTATGTTTCCCTCTCCGAAGGGCCTATCTTTTACTTTCATGTATTTACTTTTATGCAAGAGTCAATAGTATTCCTTCTTAGTTCAACCTCAGTTATTCTTTAGTTGGAAAGCATCATGTGGTGGGGAAAGATCCAAGCATATATGTCCATTCAAATATATATGATCATGAATTATTATTGTTGACAATTATCTATATGATAAATAAGTTGGGAGGCAAAAATTTAAGCCCCTATCTTTCTCTGTGTTCGACGGATGCCATTTGCTCTAAAAATATGCTTTGAGCATTAGAAATAATGGAAGACTATATGATAGTTGAGTATGTGGAATTTGCTAAATCAAAGCTCTTGCATAGACCCTTCCTGAAAATAAGATTAATTGTTATTGTTTGGTGACCGAAAGCATAGTTTGTTACTTTTCAACAAACATTATGGTCTATACTTTAACATGTGAATAGCTTGTTACTTCATCATGAGAAGTTTTATGAGATGATCCACTGTTTATGATATATAATGATGCTAGAAAAAGTGTTTGGAACTATCATTGATCAAATTTATGAACTATGCAACATTCACACTTCATAAATTATTTCTTTTATCATTTACCTACTCGAGGACGAGCATGAATTAAGCTTGGGGATGCTGATACGTCTCCAACATATCTATAATTTATGAAGTATTCATGCCATGTTTACAATAATTCTATATGATTTTGGCATGATTTTATTAGAACTAACCCGGACTGACGTTGTTTTCAGCAGAACTGTCATGGTGTCGTCTTTTGTGTAGAAATAAAAGTTCTCGAAATGGGCTGAAAATTTATAGAGAATATTTTTGGAAAATATAAAAAATACTGGAGCAAAAAGATACCGGAGAGGAGTCCCGAGGCATCCACAAGCCACCAGGGCGCGTCCCGTGGCTTGTGGGCCCCTCGGGAGTCCCCTTGATGTGATTCCAACGCCAAGTACTCCTATAAATCCAGTAACCCCCTGAAAGAAACCTAGATCAGAAGTTCTTCTGCCCCAAGTGTCTCTAGCCACGAAAAATCAATCTTGGCCCTCTCCGACACTCTGCCGGAGGGGGTCACCATCACCGAAGACCATGTAGGAGGAAAACGGAGGGGCCATCATCACCGTGGAGGCCAAGAACCAGAGGGAGAACCTCTCCCCACCTAGGGGGGTCCATGGAGGAGGAAGCAAAAGGGGGAGACCCTCTCCCTCTCTATCTTGGTGGCGCCGGAGTGCCATCGGGGGAACCATCACCACGATGATCATCTTCATCAACATCACCTTCTTCATCACCGTCCTCATATCTTTTCAGCGGTCCACTCTCCCGCATCCCACTGTAATCCCCTACTTGAACATGGTGCTTTATGCCACATATTATGATCCAATGATGTGTTGCCATCCTATGATATTTTGAGTAGATTTCTTTTGTCTTATGGGTTGATTGATGATCTAGATTGGTTTGAGTTGTATGTTTATTTTGGTGATGTCCTATGGTGCCTTTCGTGCCGCGCACACGTGAAGGATTCCCGTTGTAGCGTGTTGCAATACATTCATGATTCTCTTATAGTGGGTTGCTAGAGTGACAGAAGCTTAAACCCGAGTAAGGGGGTTGTTGCGTATGAGATAAAGGAGACTTGATGCTTTAACGCTATGGTTGGGTTTTACCTTAATTATCTTTAGTAGCTGCGGATTCTTGCTAGAGCTCCAATCATAAGTGCATATGATCCAAGTAGAGAAAGTATGTTAGCTTATTCCTCTCCCTCATATAAAATTGCAATAATGATTACCGATCTTGTTAACAATTACCTAGGACAATTCCGCACACCGACCCATCATTATTCCACACTCGCTATTTGTAATATATTGTAATATATTCTAAATTTAAGATAATAACACCTATTTTTATATTTAGTTCTCTGATTTCATGCAAAGCTATTCTCTTCATACCTACAACATAGTTTTATTTCTCGTTTCTAGTTGGAAGCAAACGTTCGGTATACGTAGAGACGTATCAGTGGCAGATAGGACTTGAGAGAATATTGATCTTATGTTTATCTCCTTGTGGGTTAGACACTCCATACTTATCACTTCCACCTTTTGAAATTGCTACGATGATTCCTTGCACTTGGGGATTATAAGTTACATATGACGTTTGAGCAACCCCAAAGCTCATCGAATAGTAAGAAGTGACTATGATACTCTCATGGTATAAGGAACATAAAACACATGTTAAGACTTCAGGTTATAACAATTGATTGCAAATGGTATTATCTCAAAGTACAACAAACGGTATTATCTCATAGTGTAACACATAAGTTTGGCTTGATTCGATATGATCTTTCTTCTAACGTCATACTCACAATGTTGTTTTAGGACTACCGTTACACTTAATTCCATCCTAATATCTGGAAAACATGATCTCCACAACACTTCATCAAGTCTTAGAGGCAAGACTAAGGAACCTTATTTTACCGTTTATCATTCCACACGTGCATATGAGTTTCCCACTCAATCGCGTATTCCAATGTCATAATAGTTATATCATAGAATATAAACTCTTAATTATGAACATGGAAATACAACAACACAATGTTATTGCATATAGGGCATATTTCCAACATAATTGTACCAAAATTCTACAAGGGGCAACCATTGCTTCCACCATGTCAGGCTGTCATGCATGAAGCAACGAAGATATTGTTCCAGTCACTTGTTCACATTGTCTGATTGTCCTTCCTTTCGGGGTGATATGTAATAGAGTAGAAAACTTGGTGTGGTTTATTGAAAGGATTTTTCTTTGGAAAGGACTTGTAAAGACGCGATTACGACCATATACGATCGAAGCAGGGACCCCATGGAGATGAGCTATGTTGCCAAAGAGGAGTGCGGCTATAGGGTGTGCTATGTATGGGTGTATGATAGGTAGAAATTGAGCATGCTTGGTAAGATGGTCGATAACCACCAGAATCACTTCGTTTCCTTCAAACTTGGGTAGTACATAGATAAAATCCATGGCGATGTACTTCCTTGGCCGTGTTGGCTTGCTAATAATTGCACTTATCACCCCCGCCCCGACATTGTATGCTCATGTTTGGCTTGCTAATAGATGTGACATTTCTCCATACAATTTTCTGCACATTGTTTCATGCTTGTACACCGAAAGAGTCTAGAGTAAGGTGATATGTAGCACACATGCACTAGAATGCCCTCGCGACACTAGAATGAAGAGCACCCATGAGTTTTGCTTGCAAACTTGAATTGTTATCAATCGAATGACACCCTTGGTCCAGAGAGTAACCATGTTCATATGGAATGTGCACTGCCAAATGAATCAATAACTTATTGGTAGTTGTGTCTCTGTGACACCAATTGATGACTTCATGTACCCAAGTAGGCTAACGCACCAAGCTTTCCGAAGTACTCCCTCCGTCCCATAATGTAAGACGCTTTTTGATACTAATGTAGTGTCAAAAAATGTCTTACATTATGGGGCAGAGGGAGTAGTATACAAATGGTCTACACGAGGCAATGCATGAGATGCATTGACTTTGAACCTTTTTAGTATTTGAGCTGAAACTGCAGCCCCGTCATATTTATCACTGTCTTGCACTGGAGATAAGATGTAAGTTGCTAATCTTGCAAGTGTCATAAGATCTTGTGATTTGTAATGATTGTAAAAGGATCACAATGTAAGTATGTCACCATGTATCAATAGCCATAATCACATCGAGGAATTTCTTCTCATAAACAAAGAGTTTTTGGTTATCAACATCAAGAGCTCTGAAGAGAACTGAAATGGGATGATTAAGCTGAGAGAACACAACCCCAATGCATGTTGCGGATGTGTTTGTTTAAATAGCAAAAGGTCGATTGAAATCTGGCAAGGCTAAGACAAAAGTGCTTGTCATTGCAACCTTTAGTGTGTGAACTGCCAAACACGAGCTGACCACCTGACCTCGACCTCCCACCACCCGCCTCGAGCTCAACCATTGTTAACCAACCCCATTGGAGATAGATGAAGATGAGAGAGAGAGAGAGTGAGGGAGAGAGACTGGGAGAGGGGGACTGGGAAATAAAGAGACGTGGAAAGAAACATAAAAATAAATAAAAATTTGACTCAATTACATGTCAGCCCCACATGTACGATATATATTGGGATGATTTATTGGTTATCTGCTACAATAACACACCTATAAATACCAATAAATGTATTGCTAGAACCCATATAAACATTTATAGGGGATATTTTTAATGCTCTTAGATGGTTTAATTGGATCGTCTAGCATCAGTATTTTGCTTGTGTAGTTTCACAACACTATTGACACTCAAAACCATGTTGATATCATTTTTATTTATATTGATGGAAAAACCCTTTATTAAAGTGTAGCGACCTGACCTGAAAAGGTTAAGCCCCTGTGTGTACTGTGCCATCCCTGGATCAGTATGCTGGCACACACAGTACATCAATGTATATATCAAAGTGCAATCACATGTAATTAACGTAAAACTGATATATACCTTAAAATCTCAGCGGAAACAGTCAATGGGAGTGGAGTCCCAATAAACACCAACGGCGGGTTGAGTGTAGACCGTAACCCTGACTTGTACTCTTACTCGTCAAAGAAGAGTATCTGCAACATGAGACGTTGCAGCCGTGTAGGTCAGCATTTTGAATATGCCGGCAAGTCACAAAAGAGGGGGGTGAAAATAATCATCTATACTATATGCATATATGGCAGGTGGAGCTATAAGTTCAAGTTTTGTTTTTGCGTAAAGCAAATTTTTCCTACAACAAGAGAGGGGTAATGCAGAAATTATTACTACAAAGTTGGTTGATTAATGAGATGGTTCCACCAACCAATTCTCATACCCAAGTTTTCATTAATACCCACATCATTATAATTCTTTGTGTTGAGAATTCCAGATAGTTTCAGTTCCTTTGGCTCAAGTTGTCCATGACCGTGGACACGGCTAATCGATTAGGTTTGAGTACTCTACAGAGTTTTGCACACGTTCCCCACAAGATTTGATCGCCTCCGTTGGATTCCTCGCACTTCAGGGTGTTTGAGGAACTGATGATCAAAACATGGTCTTCTAAGGGGTTCCTCTAAGACTATCGGTGCCCATCCTTTCCTATCGTTCTTCTACATCTTGTAGCACCGCCTGTCCAGGGTCACCACAATATCCAACCAAGCCAGAGCCCATAATGGCTTGTGGCTGTGTAGGTAAGCCTTGGGTCTTGAAGCATCCATCCATCTCTTTGTTCCAGGGTGGACCTTTCCGCGTGAATATTGGCACTTCTCCAGCAACACCTAGGCTAACCACTGGCTCCAGGGCGCCGTTCAACCATCATCCACCCAGAGGTATGTTGAAAACTTGGAGTCTTGAAGTCTTGATCATCATGTAGGTCTTGTAATTATTATCTCACAACTCTCATGAATCACACAACCAACCCCGTCTACTATTAGCATAGCAAAATAAAATCAACGTTTCCCGGGGCCAAAGTGTCAAAGGGTTGAGGGGTGCCTACCACATGATACTACATCAAGTAACCAAATTTCCAAATTACCTACTTTGCATGCAATGGGTGTAATGTTGAACTAATGCAACTTAAAAAACATAGTTAATAACATGGTCAATGTGAACTTTCCTGGTAAGGTTGATGAAGATATAATCGCTCTCAGAAATTTACTTGATAGAACTATTCGTCACTCTCCGAGGGAAATCTATATAGTCAAACATTGCATTCATATAAACAATCATACTACCAATCAATTCTAACACACAAGAATAACACAAGAGTAAACACCAAAGGGTTGTGATGAAGGAAATACTTAAGAGAAAAGTTAAAATCAACAAAATTTCATCAAATCAACCAAAAGTGGTTTTCCCCTACAAATGATTTTCTTTTCAAAAGGCAACAAAACACTAACAAAGTAAAATCCAACAAAATTGTTTTGGGAAAGTATTTTTACTATTAACAAGAATCACTTTTGAAGAACAACTAGAAATTATGAAAACAACACACTAGACACCATAAGTTTTCGAACTAAACTACAAGTAAAACACTAAAATATTAAAATAACACAAAATAGAATATATAACAACAAAGTTAACAGAAATTAAAACTTATAAAACAATATATAAAAATATTTTCAAATAAGAAGTCAAACTAGCAATGAAATCAATTTGCAAGTTACTATGAAACTAGGATTGATTTCATGCTATCAAAATATATTAAATAACATAAAAATAAATTTGGTTGAAGTACTTCTGCTAACTAACATAAAACAAAGTAAAACTTTCCAACTAATATAAAAGAAAATAAATTAAAACAATTTGAAACAAAAAGAAATAGAAGTAAACCTAAAAAGAACTAAAACAGAATCTGTTTTGTTAAAAATACTAATTTCAAATATTCGAAAAATCCCCAAATTCAACCTACTGATAACTAAGATCACTAATGACCAGTAGCAAAAAGAATCGACTTAAAATCTATTTTTACACAAGATATTCAAAAAATAAGATTTGAACCAAATCTGTTTGAATTCAAATTTAAATTAGCCAAATATGGTCAAACTTTATATCTACAGAAACTACATAAAATTTGTGACATGTTGGAAAAAGAATCAATCAAAAACTCTAAATATCCTAAAAGATATAACAAAAATAAAAACAGAACTAATCTGATTTCTAAAACAAAAACAGAAAAGAAAAAAATAACCTAACGGACAGTGGGCTACGTGTCATGCTGTGATTGGCCGAGGTCGTGTGCATGCGGGGGTTAATGAGAGGATACCGGTTCAGGGATTTAAATGATCTAATCCTAGGCGTTGGATTTAGATCGGACGGTCTAGGGGGGTGGCGCTTACAAGGAGAGGTTGGAGGGTCTCCGGTGATGGTCGACGGCGGCAGAGCGTCTGAGGTGGTCGGGGACGGCGTCACGGTGGTCGAGGGCAGCGTCCGAAAGGTCCAAACGACGGCAGCGGTCCTCCGGCGACGATTGGTGGCGACGGTGGGGTGTGGGGGTGACGGGGCCGACGGCCACGAGCTCCGGGAGCTTCAGTGGAGAGCCGAGCTCCGGCGAGGTGTGGGGCGACGCTCTAGCGAGGGTAGGTGGGGTTTCGAGGGGAAATGGAGCGCGGCGAGGCAGAGGCGTTATATAGAGGATGCAAGGGCTCGGGAAAAGGAAAGTGGAGAGAGATCCGGCGCGGTGGAATCTCGCCGGCGAGGTAAGGGGGGAAATGAAGGGGATGACCACGGGGATCGTGTGGTCGGTCGGTGGGTTCCACGCGATAGAGAGAGGGGAGAGGGGTTTGCTGCGTCCGTGGCCGATCCGAATTAATTTCGGATCTGGCGTGGGTGTTGGTGGGCCGGTGGACTTTCCTAATACGCGATTTTTTTCCTTTTTTCTAATTTACAAAGAAAGGAAACTACTTTACGGCAATCAAACCATTTCCAAAAAAAAGAAGATTTATATATTAAAATGATCAGGGAATAAATGCAATAAGATGAACATTTTTCCACGGCCAAAATAAATACTCTAAAAATTTATTTTCGGAAAATGCCTAAATGGCTTTTAATTCCTTTTGCAAATAATTTTCAAATAACCCCCTGGGTTTTAGGGTTCAAATATTTCCCAAAAATACCCCTGGTTTGGAGGGTCATGTTCCTCTACTCAAGATTTGTCAAGGGTTTGAATTCTTTCAAACTTGAAATTGGAAATCAAATATGAAAGGAATTCCAAAAAGAATAATTCAGAGATTTTCAAATCTACTTTTCAAATTCCTTGTTTATGAAAAAGTCATGTTATCTTCTCTCAATGATTTGAAATGGAATTGAATTTGAAATCAAACACAAAGGGGAAAGTCATTTTATTCCCTCTCATTCAAAAGTTTTCAAAAAGCTTCAAATTTCACTCAATTCAATCATTCAAGCAAACAAACACTCATTCTAATATTTATTATAACACTCCAAGATTTGGGATGTTACATAAAGTTACATCATTTATGAGACGGGGTATAATATCATTTAGAGGTTCCTCAAATCAATCATAATTTATAGAAAAACTAGCTACCTTTGCAAGCTCATGAGTGACCGTATTTGCTTCCCTATAACAATGTTCAAAACTTGTAAGAAGGAAGTCACACGATGTATACTAACAATCATCAAAAACAACTGCCGTCGTGCCTATGGAATGCCCTCCGTTCTTCTTGATATCAATAACCACCATATTATCTGAGTTGATAACTAGTCGATTGCATCATGCCGTTTGCGTGACCGATAATATAAATCTTAAAGCAATAACCTCCACTGTCAGAATATCCATACACCAATCAATTCTAGAGTTCTACCCAACAATAAAAGTACCTTTATCATCTCTCAAAACTGCACTAGTTGTACCCGCCAACGAGTCTTGATCCAACAAAGCATCAACATTTAGTTTTACAAAACCCATTGAGGGTCTGACCCCGACCCCTCTTTTTGTAGTAGCATTGGGAGAGAAAGCAATGACAAAATAATCCATGAGAGCTCGAATCCCCATATAGGCATGATTGGCCTCTAGAACTTTCTCTTCATGGACTAGCTTATGCCTAACCCACCATAAGTACCATGGGCTGAAGGAACCATCACAAACATTCTAAGTACCCAAAATAGATAACTCCTTGTCAGGAGCATCCATAAATATCCAAGCACATCTTCGCCGGCATGATCAACTTCACATGCCCATTTAATAAAATCATCCAACTCCAACATCCTCCAAACTAGGGATGGTTTCCCATTACCCACATACCCTGTAGGTAAAAAAACCTACTAGGGTAAGCGTATGGGACAAAAAATTACCCATGTTTATATAAATAGAGAAATCTGAAATCCATTGGGTAGAGCGGATATGGGTATTGGATCGTATAGCCCATACCCACATACCCACATACTCATATACCCATATAAAATCTATGTGAATTGAACATTATCTCTACACTTTCTCATGAATTTGTGAACACAAAATATATGACAATGTGTTATTGTTAATGACTATGTGATGTTGTGTTCATGTGATGTCGTTTACCAGAAAGTGATGTTGTTTATAAGTATGTGTGGTTGTTATAATATGTTGTTCTTTATAAATATAGAAATTGTTGTTTATGACTATGAGTTGTTCAAATTGATGCTTGTCGAACATGGGTATTTTATACACGGGTACCCGTCCTCGGGTAACAAGTATGGGAAAAAATTATACCCATTGATGGGTACGGGTTAGGGTGATGGGTAAACTCAGGGGTGACAGTAAGGGGATGGGGTGGCCCCACCCGTACCCAAACCTTGCAGGTGCTATCCTGCTACTTGTAAACTGCATTGGGATTTCCCCCGAAGAGGAGGGGAGATGCGGCATAGTAGAGATAAGTATTTCCCTCGGTGAGAACCAAGGTTATCAAACAAATAGGAGAAACATGCAAATTCCCGTATTTAGCACCTACACACAAAAGAGCACACACTTGCACCCAACCGCGGACAAAAGGGTTATCAATCCCCTTAAACTCGTTACTTGCAAGAGATAACTAGTGATAATTAGATAATGTAAATATAAAATAAAATAACAGAAAGTGAATGATGGCAGCAATATTTTTAGTGTTTTTGTAATAATATTTTTGAGGACCCGGGGGCCATAGTTTTCGCTAGAGGCTTCTCTCTCAAAGAAAGCATACGGTGGGTAAAATTACTGTTAGGTAATTGACATAAAAGTGCATAGTTATGTAATATTTATTCATGACAATGATCATGTATATAAGCATCACGTCCATAAGCAAGCAGACCGACTCCTGCCTGCATCTACTACTATTACTTCACCCAGCGACCGCTATCCAGCATGCATCTAGAGTATTAAGTAAAAACAGAGTAATGCTTGGGGCGGGATGACATGATGTAGACAAAGTAAATCCAATCAATATGAACAAACCACATAATTTTACCCTTAATGGCAGCAATACAATACGTGTCATGTCCCTTTCTGTCGCTGGGATTGAGCATCGCGAGATTAAACCCATCACAATGCACCACTCCCACTGAAGATGAATAAATCTAGTTGGCCAAACCAAACCGATAGATTAGAGAGAAATATGTACCTAAAATAATCATGCATATAAGAATTCAGACAAGACTCAAATATTATTCATGAATAATCTGAATATAAAACCACAATTCATCGGATCCCAACAAATACACCACATAGAAGATTACATAGGATAGATCATCACGGGAGTCGCGGTGATCTTTGCATTGAAGAACAGAGAGAGAGAGAGGAAACCATCTAGGTACGGCAGGGCACCAGAACAGGGCTCCAGATGGGCACACGGCCAAACAGAGACTTGCCACGACGAAAAAAATGTTTTGGGAGGCTCACTAGGGTTTTTCCAATACATGTGAATTTATAACGAAGAGATCGGGTCAAGAGGTCGTGGAAGGTGGCTCCAATCCACCAGGGCTGTAAGATCAAAAGTAGGTCTAGGGGGTGATTAGACTACTTGACCAAATAAAAATTCTACCTTTTCCCAGTTTAAGTGTTGCCAGATCTTAGCATTGATAGCAAGTCAAGCACACCCTACACATGCATGTCTACAAGTATAGCACCGGAAAGTAAAGACAAGCATGCGTAGTAAAGGGTAGAAAGATCAAATGCTATTTGGAGACACAAAGGTTTTTCTAGTGGTTCCGATAGGTGGTGCTATCATACGTCCACGTTTATGGAGTCTTCAACCCACAGAGGGTAACGGTCGTGAGAGTCCATGAAGGGCTCTACCCACGGAGGGTTCCATGAAGAAGCAACCTTGACTATACCATGATGGCCTACGTCCACAGAGGACTATGTTGGGGAACGTCGCATGGGAAACAAAAAATTTCCTACGCACACGCAAACCTATCCATGGTGATGAGCATCTACGAGAGGGAGAGTGGATCTACATACCCTTGTAGATCGCTAAGCGGGAAGCGTTAAGAAACGCGGTTGGTGTAGTCGAACATCTTCGCGATCCAAATCGCCGAGCGTCCCGCGATCTCATCACGATCCGTCCCGCGATCCAATCACGATCCGTCCCGTGAACTCATCACGATCCGTCCCGCGATCTCATCACGATCCGTCTCATGATATTGATCACGATCTGTCCCGCGAACTCATCACGATCCATTCCGCGATCTCATCACGAACTGTCTCGCGATCTCGATCACGGTCCTTCCGATCTAGCGCCGAACGGACGGCACCTCCGCGTTCAGCACACGTGCAGCTTGATGACGATCTCCACCATATCGATCCAGCGAGAGGAGGTGGAGAGGAGAGAGAGTTCACCGGCAGCGTAACGGCGCTCCGGTGATGGTGGTGGAGTGATTCCGGCAGGGCTTCGCCTAAGCGCTGCGGAAAACCGATCTAGAGGAGAAACTGTGCACCGGTGAAACGGGTAGCACGTGGCCGGGAATTCTGTCCAAAAACCACCCAATCCACTAGTATATATAGGAGGAGAGGAGAGGAGAGGCAGCCAAGGCCTTTGGGTCGGCCGAAATAGGAGGTGGGAGCAATCCTACTTCACCTCTAATCCTAGTTGGAGTAGGATTGCCTCCTATTGGCTGATTTTCCACTTTTTGCTTTAGGACTTTCTCTCCTGCGCCATGGGCCTTTGTGGCTGTTTTCCCAGCCCACTAAGGGCTGGTTATTATTATCCCACAGCCCATGGACCTCTTGGGGTAGAAATACCCCTCCCGGAGGTCCTCCGGTACACTACCGGCACTTCCGGTACAATACCGATACTCCCGGTACACTACCGATGAGCCCGAAACTTTTCCGGAAACCAAACTGGGACTTCCTATATATGAATCTTTACCTCCGGACCATTCCGGAGCTCCTCGTGATGTCCGGTATCTCATCCGGGACTCCGAACAACCTTCGGTCACCACCATACATAACTCTACACTACCGAAACGTCACCGAACCTTAAGTGTGCAGACCCTGCGGGTTCGAGAACTATGTAGACATGACCGAGACACCTCTACGGTCAATAACCAATGGCGGGACCTGGACGTCCACATTGGTTCCTACATATTCTACGAAGATCTTTATCGGTCGAACCTCTATGTCAAGGATTCAGTTAATCCCGTATATCGTTCCCTTTGTTCTTCGGTATGTTACTTGCCCGAGATTCGATCGTCGGTATCTCCATACCTAGTTCAACCTCGTTACCGGCAAGTCTCTTTACTCGTTCCGTAATACAAGATCCCGCAACTAACAATTAGTCACATTGCTTGCAAGGCTTATTGTGATGTTGCATTACCGAGTGGGCCCCGAGATACCTCTCCGTTACACGGAGTAACAAATCCCAGTCTCGATCCATGCCAACTCGATAGACACCATCGGAGATACCTGTAGAGCAGCTTTATAGTCACCCAGTTACGTTGCGACGTTTGATACACACAAGGCACTCCTCCGATATCCGTGATTTGCATGATCTCATGGTCATAGGAACATATATTTGACATGCAGAAAACAGTAGCAATAAACTGACACGATCATATGCTATGTTTGTAGTTCGGGTCTTATCCATCACATCATTCTCCTAATGATGTGATCCCGTTATCAAATGACATCTCATGTCCATGGCTAGGAAACCTTAACCATCCTTTGATCAACGAGCTAGTCCATTAGAGGCATACTAGGGACATGGTTTTGTCTATGTATCCACACATGCATTTAAGTCTCCGATCAATACAATTATAGCATGGATAATAAACGATTATCATGAACAAGGAAATATGATAATAACTAATTTATTATTGCCTCTAGGGCATATTTCCAACAGTCTCCCACTTGCACTAGAGTCAATAATCTAGTTCACATCACCATGTGATTCGCATTGTTATGAATCTAACACCCAATGAGTTCTGGGGTCGATCATGCTTTGCATGTGAGAGAGGTCTTATAGTCAACGGGTCTGCGATATTCAGATCCGTGTGTACTTTGCATATCTCTATGTCAAACCGTAAACACTGCTACCACACTCCACTTGGTACTATTTCCAAATGGCTGCTCCACTATACGTATCCAGATTGCTACTACTAGTCATCCGGATAGGTGTTAAAGCTTGCATCGACGTAACTCTTTACATCGAACTCTTTATCACCTCCATAATCAAGAAACATTTCCTTAGTCCTCTGGTTACTAAGGATAATTCCGACCGCTGTCCAGTGATCCACTCCTGGACCACTCTTGTACCCCTTGACAGACTCATGGCAAGGCACACATAGGTGCGGTACACAGCATGGCATAATATAGAGCCTATGGCTAAGGCATAGGGGACGACGTTCGTCCTTTCTCTTTCTTCTGTCGTTGTCGAGCTTGGAGTCTCACTCAACTTCACACCTTACAAATCAGACGAGAACTATTTCTCTGGCTGATCCATTTTGAACTCTTTCAGAATCTTGTGAAGGTATGCACTCATTGAAAGTCTCATCAAGCATCTTGATCTATCTCTATAGATTTTGATGCTCAACAATTAGGTAGCTTTATCCAGGTCTTCCTTTGAAAATCACTTTCCAAATAACCATTTTATGCTTTCCAGAAACTCTACATTATTTCTGAACAACAATATGTCATCCACATATACTTATCAGAAATTCTATAGTGCTCCCACTCACTTTATTGCAAATACAAGTTTCTCATAAACTTTGTATAAACATCAAAACTTTGATCACCTCATCAAAGCGTATATTCCAACTCCGAGATGCTTGCTTCAGTCCATGGAAGGATCACCGAAGCTTGCACACCTTTTAGCATCCTTAGGCCTGACAAAACCTTCTGGTTGTATCACATACAACCTTTCCTCAAGTAAACCATTAAGGAAACGATGTTTTGACATCCATCTGCCAGATTTCATAATTGAAAACACAGCAACTGCTAACATAATTCCAACAGACTTTTAGCATCGCTAGGAGTGAGAAAGTCTCATCGTAGTCAACTCCTTGAACTTGTCACAAACATCTTTGCAACAAGTCGAGCTTTACAAATAGTGACATTCACCATCAATGTCTGTCTTCATTTTAAAGATCCATTTGTACTCAACGACCTGCCGTCCAACGAGCAAGTCTACCAAAGTCTACACTTGTTTTAATACATGGATCCTATCTCGGATTTCATGGCCTCCAACCATTTGTCGGAATCCGGGCCCATCATCGCTTCTCCATAGCTCGTAGGTTCATCGTTGTCCAACAACATGACCTCCAAGACCGAGTTGTCGTACCACTTAGGAGCAGTACACATCCTTGTCGACCTACGAAGTTTGATAGTAACTTGATCCTGAAGCTTCATGATCATCATCATTAACTTCCTCTTCAACTAACGTAGGCTTCACAGTAACATCTTTCTGCGCTGCGCTACTCTCTGGTTGAACAAAGGTTTAACAACCTCATCAAGTTCTATCTTCCTCCCACTCAATTCTTTCGAGAGAAACTTTTTCTCGAGAAAGGACCCAGTTCTAGCAACAAACACTTTGCACTCGGATCTGAGATAGAAGGCATACCCATCTGTTCTTAGGGTATTCTATGAAGATACATTTGTCCGCTTTGGGTTCTAGCTTATTATGTGAAAACATTTTCCACACAAGCATCGCAGCCCCAAACATTAAGAAATGACAGCTTAGGTTTCTATCAAACCATAATTCACACGGTGTCATCTCAAAGGATTTAGATGATGCCCTATTTAAAGTGAATGTAGTTGTCTCTAATGCATAACCCCAAAAATTATAGTAGTAAAACGATAAGAGACATCACAGTATGCACTATATCAATAGAGCATGACTATGATGTTCGGACACACCATCACACCATGGTGTTCCAGGTGGCGTTAGTTGTGAAACAAATTTCACGTTGTCTTAAGTTGTATGCCAAACTCATAACTCAGATATTCACCTCCACGATCATATCGCGGTCATTTTTATCTTCTTGTCACGATGATCTTTAAACTTCACTCTGAATTTGCTTGAACCTTTCAAACGATTCAGACTTGTGTTTCATTAAGTAAATATACACTATATCTACTCAAATCATCAGTGAAGGTAAGAAAATAACGATATCCACTGCACGCTACAAGACTCACTAGATTGCATACATCAACATGTATCATTTCCAATGAATCACTTGCCCGCTCCATCCAACGGGGTCCTTTAGTCATCTTGCCCAAGAGGCATGGTTCGCATGTCTCAACCGATTCGAAATCGATGAGTCCAAATATCCATCAGCATGGAGTTTCTACATGCGCTTTATACCAATATGACATTTAGCGGCAGTGCCACAAGTATGTGGTACTATCATTATTAACTTTGTATCTTTTGACATCAATGTTATGAACATGTGTACTACTACGATCAAGATTTCAACAAACCATTCTCACTGGGTGCATGACCATTGAAGGTATTATTCATGTAACCAGAATAACTATTATTCTCTGACTTAAATGAATAACCGTATTGCAACAAACATGATCTAGTCATGTTCATGCTCAACGCAAAACACCAAATAACATTTATTTAGGTTCGTCACTAATCCTGAAGGTAGAGAGAGCGTGCGATGTTGATCACATCAACCTTGGAAACATTTCCAACACACATCATCACCTCACCCTTAGCTAGTTCTCCGTTTATTCCGTAGCTTTTATTTCGAGTTACTAACATTTAGCAACCCAACCGGTATCCAATACCCAGGTGCTACTAGGAGTACTAGCAAGGTACACATCAATAACTCGTATATCAAATATACTTCTGTCGATGTTGCCAGCCTTCTTATCTACCAAGTATCTAGGGTTGTTCTGCTTCAGCGACCTCTCACCTCATAATAGAAGCACTTAGTCTCGGGTTTGAGTTCAACTTTGGGTTGCTTCACTGGAGCAGCAACTGACTTGCTATCCATGAAGTTTCCCTCCTTGCTCTTGCCCCTTTCGAAACTAGTAGTTTGATTAACCATCAACACTTGACGCTCCTTCTTGATTTCTACCTTCGCGGTGTCAAACATCGCGAACAACTCAGGGATCAATACTTCTATCCCTGGTGTATTATAGTTCATCACTAAGTTCTAGTAGCTTTAGTGACAGTGACTTGGAGAACTATATCAATCACTATCTTATCTGGAAGATCAACTCCCACTTGATTCAAGCGATTGTAGTACCCAGACAATCTGAGTACATGCTCAACGATTGAGCTATTCTCCTTCATCTTACAAGCAAAGAATCTTGTTGGAGATCTCATATCTCGCAACAAAGGCACGAGCCTGAGATCACAATCTCTGCTCCTAGAACATCTCATATGTTCCGTGACGTTCAAAACGTTTTGGAGCCTCAATTCTAAGCCGTAATGCATGACGCACTAAACTATCAAGTAGTCATCGAAACGTGCCTGTTAGATGTTCACAACATCTATAGACGACGCTAGAGGGGGTGGCGCACCGAGCGGTGCATTAAGGACATAAGCCTTCTGTGCAGCAATGAGGACAATCCTCAGATCACGGACCCAGTCCACAATTTTGCTACCAACATCTTTCAATTCTATTTCTCTAGGAACATATAAAAATACAAGGGAGCTACAGCGCGAGCTAGTAATCTACAACATAATTTGCAAAGATACTTTGACTATGTTCATGATAATGAGTTCAATTAATCATATTACTTAAGAACTCCCACTCAAATTGACATCCCTCCGATCATTCGAGTGATACATGATCCAAATTCACCAACTCAAGTCCGATCATCACGTGAGTTGAGGTGGCTGCAATGGTGAACATCATTATGTTGATCATATCTACTATATGACTCATGTTCGACCTTTCGGTCTCTCGTGTTCCGAGGCCATGTCTGTACATGCTAGGCTCGTCAAGTTTAACCCGAGTGTTCTGCGCGTGCAAATCTGGCTTGCACCCGTTGTATGTGAACGTAGAGTCTATCACACTCGATCATCACGTGGTGTCTCAACACGACGAACTTTCGCAACGGTGCACACTCGGGGAGAACACAGTTCATCTTGAAATTCAAGTGAGGGATCACCTTATAATGCTACCGCCGTACTAAGAAAAACAAGGTGCATAAAAGGATTAACATCTCATGCAATTCATAAGTGACATGATATGGCCATGAACTTGTGTTTAAGATCTCCATCTTCGAAACACCGGCATGATCTCCATCGTCACGGGCACAACACCATGATCTCCATCATCTTGATCTCCATCAATGTGTTGCCATTGGGGTTGTCATGCCCTGCATGCTTCTACTACTATTGCTACCGTAGCGATAAAGTAAAGCATTACATAGCGCTTAATGATTGACACGCAGGTCATACAATAATTAAAGACAACCCTATGGCTCCTGCCGGTTGCCGTACTCATCGACATGCAAGTCGTGATAATCTATACATCACATGATCATCTCATACATCACATATATCTCATCATGTAATTGGCCATATCACATCACAACATACCCTGCAAAAACAAGTTAGACGTCCTCTAATTGTTGTTGCATATTTTACGTGGCTGCTATGGGTATCTAGCAAGAACGATTCTCACCTACGCATAAACCACAACGGTGATACACTAGTTTGCTTTTCAACCTTCTCAAGGACCGCCTTTGTTGAATCCGATCCAACTAAAGTGAGAGAAACTGTCACCCGCAAGCCATCTAGGCAACAAGTTGCGTCGAGGGAACCGGTCTCTCGTAAGCGTACGAGTAATGTTGGTCCGGGCCGCTTCATCTCACAATCCCGCTGAACCAAAATACGACCAAGGGAGGAAGCAATATAAGCATCAACGCCCACAAACCTTTTGTGTTCTACTCGAGATCTCATCGAACCATCAACCTAGCTCATGATGCCACTGTTGGGGAACGTCGCATGGGAAACAAAAAATTTCCTACGCACACGCAAACCTATCCATGGTGATGAGCATCTACGAGAGGGAGAGTGGATCTACATACCCTTGTAGATCGCTAAGCGGGAAGCGTTAAGAAACGCGGTTGGTGTAGTCGAACATCTTCGCGATCCAAATCGCCGAGCGTCCCGCGATCTCATCACGATCCGTCCCGCGATCCAATCACGATCCGTCCCGTGAACTCATCACGATCCGTCCCGCGATCTCATCACGATCCGTCTCATGATCTTGATCACGATCTGTCCCGCGAACTCATCACGATCCGTTCCGCGATCTCATCACGAACTGTCTCGCGATCTCGATCACGGTCCTTCCGATCTAGCGCCGAACGGACGGCACCTCAGCGTTCAGCACACGTGCAGCTTGATGACGATCTCCACCATATCGATCCAGCGAGAGGAGGTGGAGAGGAGAGAGAGTTCACCAGCAGCGTAACGGCGCTCCGGTGATGGTGGTGGAGTGATTCCGGCAGGGCTTCGCCTAAGCGCTGCGGAAAACCGATCTAGAGGAGAAACTGTGCACCGGTGAAACGGGTAGCACGTGGCCGGGAATTCTGTCCAAAAACCACCCAATCCACTAGTATATATAGGAGGAGAGGAGAGGAGAGGCAGCCAAGGCCTTTGGGTCGGCCGAAATAGGAGGTGGGAGCAATCCTACTTCACCTCTAATCCTAGTTGGAGTAGGATTGCCTCCTATTGGCTGATTTTCCACTTTTTGCTTTAGGACTTTCTCTCCTGCGCCATGGTCCTTTGTGGCTGTTTTCCCAGCCCACTAAGGGCTGGTTATTATTATCCCACAGCCCATGGACCTCTTGGGGTCGAAATACCCCTCCCGGAGGTCCTCCGGTACACTACCGGCACTCCCGGTACAATACCGATACTCCCGGTACACTACCGATGAGCCCGAAACTTTTCCGGAAACCAAACTGGGACTTCCTATATATGAATCTTTACCTCCGGACCATTCCGGAGCTCCTCGTGATGTCCGGGATCTCATCCGGGACTCCAAAAAACCTTCGGTCACCACCATACATAACTCTACACTACCGAAACGTCACCGAACCTTAAGTGTGCAGACCCTGCGGGTTCGAGAACTATGTAGACATGACCGAGACACCTCTACGGTCAATAACCAATGGCGGGACCTGGACGTCCACATTGGTTCCTACATATTCTACGAAGATCTTTATCGGTCGAACCTCTATGTCAAGGATTCAGTTAATCCCGTATATCGTTCCCTTTGTTCTTCGGTATGTTACTTGCCCGAGATTCGATCGTCGGTATCTCCATACCTAGTTCAACCTCGTTACCGGCAAGTCTCTTTACTCGTTCCGTAATACAAGATCCCGCAACTAACAATTAGTCACATTGCTTGCAAGGCTTATTGTGATGTTGCATTACCGAGTGGGCCCCGAGATACCTCTCCGTTACACGGAGTAACAAATCCCAGTCTCGATCCATGCCAACTCGACAGACACCATCGGAGATACCTGTAGAGCAGCTTTATAGTCACCCAGTTACGTTGCGACGTTTGATACACACAAGGCACTCCTCCGATATCCGTGATTTGCATGATCTCATGGTCATAGGAACATATACTTGACATGCAGAAAACAGTAGCAATAAACTGACACGATCATATGCTATGTTTGTAGTTTGGGTCTTATCCATCACATCATTCTCCTAATGATGTGATCCCGTTATCAAATGACATCTCATGTCCATGGCTAGGAAACCTTAACCATCCTTTGATCAACGAGCTAGTCCATTAGAGGCATACTAGGGACATGGTTTTGTCTATGTATCCACACATGCATTTAAGTCTCCGATCAATACAATTATAGCATGGATAATAAACGATTATCATGAACAAGGAAATATGATAATAACTAATTTATTATTGCCTCTAGGGCATATTTCCAACAGACTAGCCTAACTCGGGGTAGATCTTCACGAAGTAGGCGATCTCCTTGCCCTGACAAACTTCTTGGTTCACTCCACAACAGGCTCCCAAGCGACACCTAACCAATCTAGGAGGCACCACCCTACAAAAGGTAAGAGGCTTGATAATGTTGATGAACTCCTTGCTCTTGTGCTTCAAGATGATAGACTCCTCAACACTCAATCACTCTCTCATAGATTTGGCTTTGGTGGAAGAGATCGATTGGGTGGAAAGCAACTTGGGGAGGCTAGAGATCAAGATTCATATGGTTGGAATGGAATGGCATCATCTCAACACATGAGTAGGTGGCTCTCTCTCAGAAAATCTAATGGGATAGGTGGGGATCTATTCTGAGTGCTTCTCTTGCGAGTGAGTGATGGTGGAGGGGTATATATAGGCATCTCCAAAAATCCAACCATTACACCTTAAGTGACCAACTCGGTGACACCAATGTGTGAATCTTGGTGGTATCGAGTTGCTCCAAAGGTAGCAACTTTTGAATCTCGATGAGACCAATATATAAATCTCGGTGGTACCGATCAGGTGTCCAACGGTCAGAATCCAAATCTTGGTGACGCCGATCCGAAAACTCAGAATTTCCTATTTTGTGAATTGAGGCAACAAAGAGTTGGCAGCCTGAACTTGGTGGCACCGATGTGGGATCGGTTGCACCAATGTGCTAGGGTTTGGCATGGGTATGTATGAGTTGGAATCGGTGGGCCGAGTGGAAATTGTTGGTTTCACCGATTTGAGTGGTAGGGCTCTAGACAGAGTGGAACTTGGTGGCACCGATGTGGGATCGGTTGCACCGATGTGCTAGGGTTTGGCATGGGTTTGTCTGAGTTTGGGAATCGATGGGACCGAGTGGAAATTGTTGGTTTCACCGATTTGAGTGGTAGGGCTCTAGACAGAGTGTGTGGGAGAGTTTGTGGGTGTTTTTGGTGACTATCACTTGTACACGTTTGAGCATCTTGTTCACCAATAGTACCTTACCCCCTTTTAATAGTATTGGCTTTTCCTATGGACTCAAAGTGATTTCTCACAAAGTAAAATGTAGACTCCTCTTTACTTGAAGCTTTGACAATCCATTTTCTTGCATCTAGGGGTTTCTCCACAATCCTTTTGCCAACCCATCATTGAACTTTTCCTAAAATATGCTTGGTGGAGATATTAGTTCAATAATATATATATATATATATATATGTTGTTATTAATTACCAAAACCACCAAGGGAGCAAATGTGATTTCAAGGGTGCGAGCAACCCCCCCCCCCCCCCCGGCACACCTTGTTGGCTTGGCACCACCCCATGTGGCCTCCGGGCTCCCTTAGAAGCTTCCATATCTTATTTTTGTCTAGAAAAAATCTTCAAGAAGTTTCGAGGTATTTGGACTTCGTTTGCTACAGTATTTCTGAAAAGTCGAAAACAAGCAGAAAAGAACAACTGGCACTGGGTACTGGGTTAATAGGTTAGTGCTAAAAAATAATAAAAAATGATAAAAAAGGCTTAAAATATATTCTAAAATGATAATATAATAGCATGTAACAACAACAAAAATATAGATACGTTGAAGACATATCACATCCCTACTCCAAAACATCTTTAGCTTTCTAGCAAAGGAACATCAAATGTTCGAAATCCTATATTCCATTTGGACAAAAAGGACATTGAGATGTAACTTTCACGTGTCTATTAGCCAGCGTAACATGACACGAAAGAGTGTCATGTAAGGTACACCAAATAAAATTATTTACTTTCACCGGACAAGACAACTTGCAAATTTTACTCCAAATATGATTATCACATACATGTCCCGTCTCATTTGTCCTACGCAGCTTTCTCCGTGTTGGTGATCCCATTCCACTACATAAAATGATTTGACAGAAAAGTTTCCATTTTTCAAAAAGCTCCAAGCAATAAAATATGTCAGCTCATGCATTGGAAGAGGGATCGTGAGGACCTGTTGGGCACCAATCGGACACAAATTTTGTGTGACCGGCTCTTCATCCGACCTGTTATTTACTGGGTCAATCAGACCACTCACCTTAGATAGGATATTACCTCCTTTGGGAGTAATAATTTTCCTATTAGCACCATTTGGGATCTAGGCATCTTTTCGAATATCAATCTTCTGTCCATTCCCAACTATCCAGATGTAGCCATGTTTGAGTAAGTTGACCCATGTCATTATACTTTGCCAAGTAAAAGAAGATTCGGTTCTAAAATAACCGTGTTCAACAGATCTCCCTCTGGGAAATATTTAGCTCTCAAAACAGTGACACATAGAGAATCTTGCTTTTCGATGAGGCGTCAAGCTTTCTTCGCTAGCAAAGCCAATTTAAAACAATGGATGCAAAGCATCCTCTTTTGGTTGTCATCGTCTCCCCAGCAAAACCGCGACAACACGACAGGAATTTTGAAGACTGGCATCGCATAGGTGGGAATTGCTTGAACAACAGGCTTGAGGATAATTTCTTTCCCTCAAGTGGATAGCAATTTTTCTTTCCAGCCATTGATTTTCATAATAATAACCCTAATCCAGTTGGTATAATTTTTCTTGGTACAAGAGTAGCTTCCATACCAAATATTTCTGCAAAATGCAAGCTTTCTTCACTCATGACTACACCACTGCAGTTAAATTGCACTTTGCACACATCCACACAAAATCCAGTGCAAACCCAAAACAAAAGAAAAATCATGCTCTCATTATTGGTAGAGCCCATGCTCTGCAATCCGCTCCTATGAACATGCAGTGCATCTAAACACAAACCTATCAGTTTCCTTTGTACCTATTTATAGCTTCTGTCACTCTTCTCTATCTACATAGCAAAGTGCTTATGCTCAATGTCTGATGTGGCCAGGGTTTGGGTTGCCGACGAAGTAGGCAAGAACCCCTACCAAGGGAGCATTGATGTACGTGGTCGGTTCAGATTTCCTGTAATCAGCACGCTCATCCCCATAAGCATCATCCTCCCCTGGCCCGCCAACGATGGCACCGACCAACGGGTTAGGGTTCGGGCTCGATGAGTCGTAGTAAGGCGTGCCGTCTTTGCACGCCATGCGCTCCGGATGGTCCTTGATTGAAGGCAAAGATGATCCTCGGTGGTGGATCCGCTGAGGATATCGGTCGCCGTACCCGACCATGTACGACATTTTCATCGGGTTGTCTCCTAACAGATAATCAACCTAAAAACCGGCAATGCACAAGTGAGCTAGAAAGTTCATGGTTCAACCAGTCACTGCCCCTGCATTGGACATTGTATGAGCAGCAGTCTGAAGAATGCTATACCTGTTTCTTGGCTTGCAGCCGAAGAGTGTCTGGACCAACTGCAATGTCACCACAGTTGACAGTGTGAGAGGATTTCGTGAGGTACTTGGCATATGTCAGGAGCAGGAACGAAATGGAGGTGACATGCTGCATGTTGCTGCCTCCAGGCTTGTAGATCATGCCGCCCGGCGTGTACTGGATGTGCGGCGACGATGACTCCGGGATGAGCGTGCAGATGAAGCTGTCCGCGGACTCCTTGTAGGACTGCATGGACAGCGCCTCGCCTTCTATGAACTCCTGCAAAGTGCAAACCAAACCGGTCACTCATGTTCTGTTAATTTAGTAGCAGAGTTGTGTTCAGAAACGGTACAAGGTGGATGCAGATGCACTTTCAGAACCTTGGAAATAAGGACATTTAGGCCGGCATGCTTGTTGTCCCAACCGAACTCGTTGATGCTGTCCTCTGCCCCTAGGGTCTTGCCGTTGCTCTGGATGTACTCCCGGAATGTGTCGTCCCCAGACGCCCTCCGTAGCCACGCCGCGCCCCACAGCAGCTCATCCTGTGAAGAATGTCAGCTTAATCAGTTCTTGAAGTCATATTTTTGTGAATATTGTGACTTGGAATGTGTGAGAACAGAGCTTCTTTTAGGACGAAATATTTGCTTTCTACTAGTTCAGAAATACATGGGCCTATCTGATGATGTAATGTCTGAAGATGATCAACCTGCATTACAGCACAATGGAATTCTGCAAGTTCAGGGATAGAAATTTGGACGCTGCTGTTTACGAATTAGCAGTCACTTACGGTACTAAATGCTCTTTTAGCAGTTTGATCTGTCATTTCAGTGCTAAATTAGTAAGCTCTGAAATCTGTTTTTTTTAGAGAACCCTGATGTCTTGTAATCAGAAGTTCAGAGAACTCTGCAAGTGCAGTGGTAGAAACTGCCTTCTGTTGACGCTCTTCTGATGCTAATAAAGATTGAAGAGTATTTCTACTATGCAGCAAGGTATCAAAGTAGAAATGCTACAGCACAAAGTATGTAAGCCTGCCCCTGTTTCTTCAGTGCAACCTGGCATATATGTTAAGTTGGTCTTCTGTGCTGTCATTTTTACTGTCAGAAAAATGACTGCTGTCATTTTTACTGTCAGAAAAATGACTACACCTAAACAGTATGACGATTTGCACCGTGTATGTCGTTTCTCGTGATCAATTGGAGGTCAGGTCGCCATGAAGCTTGAGGAGGGAGAAAGGCAAGAGGCTGACCTGGTATCCGTTGAAATCGCAGTAGAAGGGGCAGCCGCCGGCTCTGAGATCCATGTCGTCGCTGTAGGCGCCCCTGTGCGAGTCGGCGAAGTCGAACGCCTTCTTGGCGCTGGCGAGCAGAAGCTCGGCGTACTCCTGGTCGCCGTCGCGGAACACCATGGACGCCGCGGCCAGCGCCGCGGCCGTCTCCCCGGCCACCTCCGACCCCGGCCGCCTCGCGCTGACGTTGTACACCGTGCGCTCCGTGTCCATGTCCTCCGGCCTCTCCCAGCACTCGTGGTCCTTCCACGGGTCGCCCACCTGCGTCATACACATTACCGGAGACCGGCCGGTCACTATCGCGCGCGTACGGCGGCGTGCTCTGCCTTGGCATGGCATGGGGGGTGCAATGTGGGCGGTGTGCGCGCGTGCTTGCCTGCATGAAGATGACGCCGGGGTGGGCGAGGGTCTTGAGGAGGTAGTCGGAGCCCCAGCGCACGGCGTCGGCGGCGTGGCGGCGCTCCTCGCGCGGCATGTCGTCGCCGAACTCGAGGACGCTCCAGGCCAGCATGGTGGTGGTGAAGGCCATGGGGAAGCCGAACTTGACGTTGTCGCCGGCGTCGTAGTACCCGCCCTCCAGGTCGACCCCGGCGCCCGCCGCCCTGCCGTCCGACACGCCGGAGTCGCCCCGCCACGCCGCGCGCTGGTCCGCCGGCAGCCGCCCGGACCGCTGCCCCTCGAAGAAGAGGATGCACTTGGCCAGCGCGTCACGGTAGTCGTGCCCCTGCCCGCTCCGCTTCCACGGCCACGGAAACGACGCCGACGCCGACGCCGAGGCGAAGCACAGTGCCACCAGTAGTAGGACGCGCACGCGCAAGTGGTGGACGGGGGAAGAGGCCATTTCGAGCTCACTCACTCACACTCACTCCCTACTGGACACTAGACCAGGCTGCTCTGCTAGATAGAGCACGTGAATGGCGATCGATGCATCCGCTCCCCGTATTTGGCGCGTATTTATAGGCATTCCCCGACGGTGTAAGCTCGCTCGCTCGCTCGCTCGCTCGTGCCGTCTGACACCGTGGAGTGACTGACGAAATCTGAGGCGAGGTTTCATCGGAGTAAATTCACGCACGGTGGAAACCGCCGGCGATGAATGCACGCTCATTCATGCAATTCCCAGGGGAATAAATCCATGGCGCATATGTCGATCCATGAATGGGTTGGAGATATACCATTTATATACATAATGCAGCCGACGGAATTTAGCGTGTGGTGGAATGGATTGGGAGGGTTAAAGGACAAGGGTGGGGGTCACGGGACGGTGTGGTGAGGAGAGGTGAGGCCAAAGTTTTTTTAGGGTTCTTCATGGACGACACGGGCGGACAGCAGCTAGCTCACTCGGTCGCAATGTGGTCACATGCAGCGGTTAAGGCAGGGCCATGCAGGAGCATAGGACCAGATGGGCGGTTGGAATCCTACATGGAGTGGAGTGGTGGTATTCCTTTGTGGCTTTATCGGATAATAATTTGTTCCATTTTTCATAGGCAGTAGAGCAGGTTGCCCAAAGCAACAAAAGGTCAAAATGATTAAATCAACTTACGCAAGAATAAAATCATAATGATAGTTTGTCAACCTCATGTGTATGTGGTGTCGATGAGAACATGTGCTCTCGGTAATGCATGTTTCTTAGTGCATCTCCAACGGTGGCGGAGCTACGACAAGGCCGAAGTGGCCATGGCCCGCCGAGCCCATGCAATTTCTTGCGGTGTATACGTATTTTTTGGTCATGAAATACAATCCCTGTAGTTATTTTTACAGTCATACCGCCCAGCTTTCTGGGCCAAGCTCACATTGGTTGCCTTCGAGTTTGTGCTTTTCTTGGGCTCTCCGGACGTCACTGTGTCGTCGGACTGATTGGCTCCAAGGGCCACGAGTATGACGGCGTTCGAGCTTCCTTGGTGATGATCACTAGTTTGTATCCCTCACCATCCGAGTGGGTGTTATTCATAGTGAAGGCGTTGACCTAGACCCAATGGTTGGTGTCGGGCTAGTAGTGGAAGAAGGTGCATTGCACTCCTCCTACCGTGGGATGGATGGTTGTGATGTGAATAGTTGTCGGTGTCTCGGGGCATGAATGCAGGGGAGGCGGCCCCGGATGGCGGTCATATGGTTGGTTATCCGGAGGAAACCATGACATTGGTGGTGGCTACGTTTCTTGATTGTCTGTGTAGCGAGGGGTATAGCCTCTTTCTTTGTGTTCCAACGATACGGTTCTTAACTTGTTTCCCTATGCAGATGCATTGACCGGGTGTGGCATCTCTCCCTATTTTCTTTCCTTCTGTTCTCTCCCCACAGTTAGGCCATCATATTGAGATACAAGCATAATCCTCGAGCCAATCAACGCAACTTAGATACAACACTCGACAAACAATACATTGTCATGGTGGTTGTCTCTAGAATCTTCCTCGGTGTAGGGAAGAGAGTCAAGAACCAGTGAATTGGGAGTGACCTTACTACTATATTAACAAGATAATACCCCATGTGTTGCCCAAGAATTGATCGCGATGTATTTTGAGTGGTTTGATTGCATGAGTTGTTGAATTAATAATATATGAACTAAAAGCACACAATACGTATTTTAATTTATACTGTGTAGTCAAAACATATATTGAATATATTGTGACATACTATAATAGAGAACTTTTTCCAATGCATGTTGGTTGGACCTTTGATGAGGTGGGATGTGTGCATGAGATCAACTAATAATGGAAAACTTTTTTGCCGTGCATGTTGTGGTGATTCTTTGATGAAATAACATGTTAAGATAATAGAATTAGTAGGAATAAACTATTTAGGTATATAGGATTATCACTTCCCTAACGTCATGAACCAATAGTCTACACTAATAACAAAAAAGATAGTTACTTGATATAGCATGGTCCAAAAATACGCAATTATGTGAATCAACATTAACTGAGAGCAGTCTTGCTTGAAATAACATTTAAGCGACACATGACGTGGGGTGAAAACGTGCAAGAAACGTCTTGCTTGAAGCAAAACAAAAGTGAGACATGAATCGAGGCATCATGGATCATGTCGTCACCATGGGCAGCAACACCCTCCCCTAAACGATAGGCATGGGCATCCTTCGACCGGGCGTTGCTATCTCACACCACGTTTTCCGACAGGCCAAACTTTCCCTTTTTTAGCAAAGTAGAGGAGAGATGTTTGAGGGAAACCCAGTTCCATCCATTGAATTCAAGGAAGGTGAGTTTAAGTTCATGGAGAAGAAAGAATAGGAAAGGTCCAGCGCAATACACTATGCCTCCGCACCCATGTGTGTTAATGGGTGCAGACGTGGGTGGGCACATATGTCCCTGGATCCCAACAGCGTATGGAAGCGAGGTCGCACGCTCCAATGCTTGAATGCGAACGAGCGTTTCGGCCTCCTACCACAACCATAATTAAAAATGGGTCATTTAGCCTAATTTCACTACTATTATTGAGTATGTTGCCATGGTAGCAAAACACGACTATTTTCGCTGCCATTGCAACATTGCTTGACACGGGGGCGGGATGAATCGTCCATTTTGGTTATCTACTTATGTTGGCCAATTTGGTTTTGTCGTAATGCACGTCGCAATTCACTACTCTTATCTATGAGCTGATTGCGGTCATGATGTGTTTCAATGGCAAGACAGCTACTAATGGCTTTTGTGATAATGTAAACAGCGTGCATCTTGAGAGGTACAGTAGATGTCATAGGATAGAGGATGTTCTTCATCCACAAATGGTAAAAGGAGCACGTCCGTACTCTCTTGTTTTTTGCTCGATCCGTCGTTACACTTTCCCGCTTCCATCCGTTCGTTCTCGCCGGATCACGCAACATCAAGAGTCCACCTCGGACTCCCGCGCCTCCACTCAACCCGCAGCTAGCAACGCCGTCGTCGTGCATGTGCATGCATATGCCCGAGGCGCGTCCCGATCATCCAGCAAGAGGACAACGGAGAGATCCTCCCCGATCCGCCGTGAGAGCGGCAGCGTCGCCGGAAAGGGGCGAGACACATGCACATTCGCTCCTCGCCGGAGACAGGGGCGGCGAATGTCGCCGATCGGGACCGATCGACCGGCCGACCGGATAAACGTGGCGTGTTCGCCGATGAAAGCCGGTCGTTGGGATCGTGGAATTTGGCCGGCGGGGCATCTGATCTCCTCTCCGTCTGGACGTCGCCGAGGTGTGCGTATAAACGGCCCGGGGATCGGCGGATTCGGGGCGGATTGGTGGCGATGGCGACCCTGCCCGGCCCCGTTCGGGGATGCGGCCATGCAGGACGCGCCAAAACGCGGCTCGGGTCGCTTGCACCATGCATGTACTACATGAGTACATCCACGTCCATGTCCACACATGCTCTTTGGCTTACTGGCCGGCTGCTGGTGATGTGTCCCGCTGCTCCGCGTGGCGCCGCTGCCACCAACATTCGCTTTGCTCCCCGTGCACGTCCCGCTGCTGGCTAGCTGCCACTGCTACCGGGCAAAGGGGTCACATGGTTTGGATGTACTGCCAATCTTCTCCAAAACAACATAAAAAGAAAAAGGATGTCGATCTTCAGCCTTCCTCTTTTCCATCTCCTCCTAGTACAACATATCGAGGTGAGGAGACATATCAGCGAAAGATAAAGAGATGCGCAATTCGGCATCGATCGCCTCGTCCTCGCTCTGTTCCACATATATATTTCATCGACACATTTCTCCTCCTGCCTTTCTGCAGTGTACCAAGCGTCACTGGGGTATATACTGTAGAGAATAGCTGGGATGCAACTCGCAATGTATTCATCGCGTATATATGCACGTGTATATATAAGTACATGCACGTGTATATATAAGTACAAGGGATGACCACTTCCTCAACTTTACATGTAATAAGAAGAGCTTGTTGTAAAAGAAATACACATGCAATTAGCAATATTACATCCCCTAGACACATCAACGGTTCAAATCGTCATATACCCCTTCGCCTAAAAACTTAAAAAAGGGCACGATGGTCATTCCCCCTCCACCTAGGCCCGGCCCCACCCCTGCGCCGTACCCGTGCGGCCCGGCGACGTACGTCCTCCCGCGGCCTAGACGGCGTTTTTTTACGCTGAGGACGTACGTGTACGCGCATCGGTGGTCGCGTGGTGGTCAAACGGTTCGTGGATCGCGGCGCGTCGCCCGGTGGAAACGCGTCGTGGCGCGTGGACTGCGCCCCGCCGCCCTCGACTGCCGCCCCGTCGCCTCCCGTGGGCATTAATGTCGTCCACCCACCTCCGAAAAGTCTGCCGGTGACATGGCTTTCCACCGCGGCAGCAGCTCCGGCACCGGCGGCGACGACGGCCCGAGCGCGTGGCCATCTAGCCTGGGCACGCCAGAGACAGAGGAGCTGTTCCGATACGGGCTCCTCATGCCGCCGGGTTGCCGTCTTCCGCATGACTGGAAGATCGACAAAGACGGCTACCCGACGCGCGGGCCCGGCGCGACCCCAGAGGAGAAGCGAACGCACGCCGACGGCCGCTCCAACATCCTCGGCCGGCACGCGTTTTGGGACGGCAAGCAGTACGACGCCGTCATCCGCGCGAAACGGCTGGCGGAGTCCGGTGTCACGCCCGACCTCACCGGCGACTGCCGTCGCCTTCTTGCCCCTCCCACGCCTCCCCGCACCCGTCGAGATGTACGCTCCAGTCGGGCCTCTGCACCACCTGCGCCGGCACCCGCCGATCCCCCCGCCCCGCAAGAGGTGGAACTGTCGCCGGAGCAGGTTGTTCTCCGGGAGGACTGCAATCCCGAAGATACGTCGGGCTACCTCGTCGCACTACGGGCGTCTGCGGCGGTAGCGGCGGCAGAGGCGGCGGCGGCTGTTGCGAGGGAGGCCGCCGAGCAGGCAGCAGCGATCCAGGCGGCGGCGGCGATTCCGCCGGTGGTGCCGTTGGCGGCGCAGGTCCGGGATAAGGGCGACATCGACTGGGACCGCTTAGCCCGGGAGAGCGACGACGACGACGACGGCGGTGACGGCCCGGACGTCATTGATCTCTTGGGTAGCGACGAGGAGGAGGAGGAGTAGTTTTTTTTTATCTTTTTAAGTATGAACTATGTATGAACTCATTTATGTTTGGATGAACTCGTTTAAGTTTAAATGAAGTCGTTTAAGTTTGGATGAAGTATGTAAAATATATGTATGTTCAATGAAATTAGAATGAAACAAGTTAGTTTGTTTGAATGTTTGTTATTTGTTATGAGCAAGATATATTTTTTTGAGTACCGAAGACGTGTCCATTAGAGATTAAAACTAGTACAGGAGACGACCACGTGTACACATAGACGAAACATCTTGCAACGCCGGAGAACACAGACTTTTACAGAGAGAACCCTGAACAAAAGAAAACTAGTGCAAGATATTGTTGGTTTAGTATGATAATACCGAGAACGAGAACATATTTAAAATTACGAAAAAATATATTTTTGAATAGTGAAATCACCGCCTTCCACATGAAGTACCTGAACGCTTTTACGAAATCTACCCAACTTTTTCCAGCGCGTGTGGGGCCCCACCCCGGTACACCACGCCAAAAATGAACGAAATCCGACAACGAACGCATGACCGAGTGTCCATTCCCTCCATACCGAAACCACCGCCTTCCACATGAAGTACCCGAGCGCTTTCACGGAATCTACCCAACTTTTGACAGGGCATGTGGGGCCCCACCGCGGTATCCCACGCCAAAAATGAATGAAATCGGACAACGAACGCACGTTGCGTCATGTCCGGGTAGTATTTTAGGGGTTTTCGGCTCGGAAATTCGTAGAAAATCCATACAGCCTCGAAATGCGACAAAATTTGCCGTGGGTGGTGCGCATGGTCATTGCACCACGTAGGGAAAAAACTAAGCCCGTTTGGCGTATGCGAAGGAGAGACGCACGACCGAGTGTCCATTCCCTCCATATCGAAACCACCGCCTTCCAAATGAAGTACCCGAGCGCTTTCACGAAATCTACCCAACTTTTTCCAGGACGTGTGGGCCCCCACCCCAATACACCACGCCAAAAATGAACGAAATCTGACAACGAAGGCACGTTGCGTCACGTCCGGGTAGTATTTTAGGGGTTTTCTGCTCGGAAATTCGTAGAAAATTCATACAGCCTCGAAACACAAAAATGAGCCCGTTTGGCGGATGCGAAGGAGAGACGCACGACCGAGTGTGCATTCCCTCCATACCGAAACCATCGCCTTCCACATGAAGTACCCGAGCGCTTTCACGGAATCTACCCAACTTTTGGCAGGATGTGTGGGGCCCCACCGCGGTACCCCACGCCAAAAATGAATGAAATCGGACAACGAACGCACGTTGCGTCATGTCCGGATAGTATTATAGGGGTTTTCGGCCCGGAAATTCGTAGAAAATCCATACAGCCTCGAAACGCGACAAAATTTGTCGTGGGTGGTGCGCATGGTCATTGTACCACGTGGAAAAAAAATGAGCCCGTTTGGCGGATGCGAAGGAGAGACGCACGACCGAGTGTCCATTCCCTCCATACCGAAACCACCGCCTTCCAAATGAAGTACCCGAGCACTTTCACGGAATCTACCCAACTTTTGGCAGGGCGTGTGGGGCCTCACGCCAAAAATGAACGAAATCGGAAAACGAACGCACGTTGCGTCACGTCCGGGTAGTATTTTAGGGGTTTTCGGCCCGGAAATTCGCAGAAAATCCATACAACCTCGAAACGCGACAAAAAATTTCATGGGTGGTGCGCATGGTCATTGCACCACGTGGAAAAAAATGAGCCCGTTTGGCTGATGCGAAGGAGAGACGCACGACCGAGTGTCCATTCCCTCCATACCGAAACCACCGCCTTCCACCTGAAGTACCCGAGCGCTTTTACGGAATCTACCCAACTTTTTCCAGGGCGTGTGGGGCCCCACCCCAATACACCACGCCAAGAATGAACGAAATCCGACAACGAACGCACGTTGCGTCACGTCCGGGTAGTATTTTAGGGGTTTTCGGCCCGGAAATTCATAGGAAATCCATACAGCCTCGAAACGCGACAAAATTTGTCATGGGTGGTGCACATGGTCATTTTACCACGTGGGAAAAAAATGAGCCCGTTTGGCAGACGCGAAGGAGAGACGCACGACCGAGTGTTCATTCCCTCCATACCGAAACCACCGCCTTCCACATGAAGTACCCGAGCGCTTTCATGGAATCTACCCAACTTTTGGCAGGGCGTGTGGGGCCCCACCGCGGTACCCCACGCCAAAAATGAATGAAATCGGACAACGAACGCATGTTGCGTCATGTCCGGGTAGTATTTTAGGGGGTTTCGGCCCGGAAATTCATAGAAAATCCATACAGCCTCGAAACGCGACAAAAATTGTCGTGGGTGGTGCGCATGGTCATTGCACCACGTGGAAAAAAATGAGCCCGTTTGCTGAAGCGAAGGAGAGACGCACGACCGAGTGTCCATTCCCTCCATACCGAAACCACCGTCTTCCACCTGAAGTACCCGAGCACTTTCACGAAATCTATCCAACTTTTTCCAGGGCGTGTGGGGCCCCACCCCAATACACCACGCCAAAAATGAACGATATCCAACAACGAACGAACGTTGCGTCACGTCTGGGTAGTATTTTAGGGGTTTTCGGCCCGGAAATTCATAGAAAATCCATACAGCCTCGAAACGCGACAAAATTTGTCATGGGTGGTGCGCATGGTCATTGTACCACATGGGAAAAAATGATCCCGTTTGGCGGATGCAAAGGAGAGACGCACGACCGAGTGTCCATTTCCTCCATACAAGTGCTCGTCATGGTCACCATGCCCTGCAACAAATAATAGTAGAAAAAACAAAGCCGTCGACGTCTAGCGGTGTGGGAGTAAAAAATCTCCGCGGGCCCGAAGCCAAAAAAATCTTCACGAACCCGGTGCCAAAAAAAATCCGCGAGCCGTCGCTATCTAAGGGAATATTCCCGACAACCTCGGACGTCGGGGCCCAATCACGTCGTGCATGCGCTTTTTGCCACAGGTGTCGACGACGCGCCCGATCTGATCCCTATCCTGGACGTCCACCTTGAATCCGCGTCGGCCGCCGCCGTCGCCCACACCGCTTGTTCCCCGCTTGTCGGCAATGCCCGCAGTCAACGCCTGCCGTCACCGGCCGCCTTCACTGCCCTGTTGTTTCCTAGCTGCCGCCGGCGTCGTCGTCGGATGGGTATTTTGTTCAACACTTGTTCAATATATGTCTACTCTTCATAATATAACATCTCAGTTGCATGCAACGTTGACATAGATAATATTACATGCAGTATGGACATCGATGGTGCGATTGCATGTTCCGTAGAAAAGTGGGTTAGTCTTGTTAATAAGTTAACACCAAGTCAGGCTTTTCATTTTATGAAACGGAGATGGAGGGTATGTTACGAATACCTTCGGTTAAGATGCTTGGAATTTTGCTTCAGTTTATCAAGGTTACAATTCTAGTAGTAAAAAATTCATGGTCCAAGAGACAGCTGGAAAGAAAGGGTTGATTTCACTAAGGCCTGATGATGTGTATGCTATATTTGGTTGGAAGAATGAAGGAGTTGATGTTTCTAGTTTTTTGAGTATGGACGAAAGGGAAAGCATGAAAAAAAATCCAGTTAATTTTGTTAACAGAAAGAATGGGAAAATCATGATTGATGATCTCATTGACAAGATTGTGAGGAATAAAAACGCGGATGATGAATTTGTTCAGATGGCGTTTCTCGTCCTGTTAGGGACTATAATTGCACCAGTGTCTGATGAGTATATTCCGAAAAATTATTATGCGCTAGTGCAAGATGTCAGGGCGATAAAAAAGTTTAACTGGAACGCGTTCACTTTGAGGTTTTGTTTGTCGGAGATTGGTATGGTCTTGCAGCCCGGCCGTGTTAGGGAATGGCCACGTGGCAACCTAGCACTTCTGCAGGTATGATATATTTAGTAAATTGAATATTTGTATTATGTAATAATAGTGTAACACATGCTAAGTGATTGTTTTTTTGTTTTGCAGTATCTATATTGGGAGAAGGTGCAGCCAAGCACCGGTCCGCAGTATGATCCGTTAGCACTGTTGAGCCCTTTGATGAGGAACTGGAAAGAAGATGCAGCGGAGAAAAGAGACAAGTATGACTTTCAATGTGGCCGTGGTGTTGGGATGGTAATACGTGCAATCTATTATTTCCATTTAATTCCTGCAATGAATTATTAATTAAAGTTTGAATGTATGATTCTTAATGTTGTAGATCGATGACATCATAACTGAAGATTACTGATTAAACAAAATTAGAGTAGAACAAGCTGAAAAAAACAAGAAAAGCAGTACGAAAAAGTCTAACATTACAGGAAGGAGGAAAGGTGTTAGTACATCTGAATCTTCCGCTAGCCAGAACCCTATGATGGATCGGATTTTGACTGAGCTGAAGTATATTCGTAAGGATATGATTCGTATGCCAGAGCTATGCACACAGGTACAAGTTTTGTTTTTTTCCCGTTCATTTTGTTTTTTGATGTGTCACCATAACTAAATAAAACTTATTTGTAATCACAGAGGGTGATAGAGAAATTGAACAAAAGCGATGTCTTCTACAAAGCCGATGATACTGAAAAAGAAGAAGAGAATGAGTATAGTGATAACATTGAATCTAGAAACTATGGTGGAGACCCTCGTAAAGAATGGGTATCAACAATAGTTATGTGGGTATTGTAGCACATAGTCTGACATCAACAAAGTAAAATAAGTCTCGTATAACATAATCTAACATTTAGAAATTTAAAAAGATATCGTAGATAGAAGCAATCCATCAAGAATCTGTCTTCAATCGAAGGGCTAAGTAATCTTCCATCCTCCGGAAATCAAGCAAAGTTCCTGCATACAAAAACAACAAGATATGTGTTAATTCACTAAAAACAAATAAATTTAGAGAACAACAAGATTGACATGAACATACGAAAATCGTACTTAGGATTTTGAGGGCATGTGGACTTATAATGACCCGGAAGACCGCACTCGCCACATTGACGTTTGCTTTTCTCATCAAAAGCTTTAGGTCGCCCATTTTTAGTGACATCAGAACCACCCTTGCCGCGGCCTTTAACATTCTGTTTTGGTGCACCTTTGGTGTTAATTTTTGCGGAATCACGAACAAGAACATGATCTCGATTAGGCTCAAATGCATCGTCATTCACAAACTTTTGCTCTGCACCAGGCTCATCCTCCTCGGTGTAATCATTATCTATTATGTCCCTCAGAGCCGCCTTCAACTTGTCAAACAAAAATGGTTTATGGAATGCTTTATGAGATGCTTCAGCAGATAAGATAGTCAACTCGCTGTACCTAGCTCTCTCCCCTGTACCTGCCCATCCCCATGCAAACAGATCGCTAGTGCGCTTGACGGGAAGTCCACCCCTTGCAATTTTTCTGAACCTTCGCAGTACTAAACACCTAGGTATCTCAGGTAAGCGTAGCTGAATCAAAACGTGAAGAATATGTTTGCAAGGAAGTCCTTTGCGGTCCATACTTCTGCAACTGCACTTCACGGTTTGTTCGGAGTTACCTGGGGTGTAGTCCACAGTGAATCTGATATCCCTATTTTCCTTCCATGTTAGTATGAATCTGTGAGTGTCTGCTCCTCTTAGTCTCTCAAGGACCTCAAGCTCCCGTGCCTTCTTCATATCTTCCTGTAAGATATAAAAGTTTGCCGCAGTGAACTCACGGGCAGCTGATTTCTCAATGTCTTTACACTCGTCCAGGACTGGTACTGGGTCTATCTGTGTGATTGTGTAATCGTCATGCGCCTCGTTCTCACGAAGACGAACTATGCAGTTCTCATAGTGCACAATCATGTCAACAATAGTCATACCGGAGTCTAGATGCATGTGAAGGCATGAATTCAGACTCTCACTTCGCTGGTTACTTCGCATACCTAGGAAAAACCCACCAGACAGATATGATGCAGCCCAAAGCCTTTTCTTCTTGTACATCCTACGTAACCACGTCTTTGTTTTCTCCGACTGCCATTTGGCGGTAAAAGCTTCCCATCTCTCCTCAAATGCTTTTTTGGAAGTGGCATAATAAAGTAGAGACCTGAACTCCTTTAGAGACTTATGGTGAAGGTGTTTCTGCATGTTTTTCTCAATATGCCACGAGCAAAGACAATGCCAAACGTCCGAAAGTACCTTTCTGATGGCCTTAATCATAGCTGCATCACCATCAGTAATTACTGACATGGGCCTCTTCTGAAAGTGAGCCCTCAAAAACGTCTGAAGCAGCCAGACATATGTATCTTCAGTCTCATCAGACACAATAGCACAACCGAATACCGTGGTGCAACGGTGGTTGTTCAGACCGACGAAAGGTATAAATGGCATGCCATACCTATTCATCATGTATGTGCTGTCGAAGACGGTCACATCACCGTAGTCAACATAGTCTTGCCGTGATTGAGAATCACACCAGAATAGGTTTTTCAGCCTTCCTTCATCATCGATAGTGTGCTCAAAGAAGAAATCTGGATCCCTGTCTTTTCTGGTCATCATGATCCCAATGGCAGTGTTTGCATCACCTTATGCAAGGAACTTCATTTTCTCTCTATAACACATGTTATAAAGCTTCTTCCTCCCAAAACCAACCTTTGCATATGACCCGTACCTACTCACAAAATTATCATAAATCATATGTTTCCTGATTCCAGCACCGGCCATAGTTAAGATCTCAACTTTTTGAATTTCTTTTATCTGATTATGACACCGGAGAAGTGGGACTTCATCTGGTCTAGCTAGAACGTGACTGTGATCATCACTAAAACTACTGACATACCAAACGTCACACCCTTTATCAAGCTTCAAAGTTATATGTGCGTCGCAGAAGCATCGAGTCTCCGCTCTGAGCCTGCGTGTCCTTCCTTCCATTGTACAAAATTTTGCTTGTTGCTTTCCAGCTCTCGAACACACATACTTCCTCAAGCGCATACCTCTCTGAGGACCTTTTGAAAATTTCAGCGAGTCCTTTCTAACGCTGAAACCACGTTCCTCAGCATACTGGTTATAGAAAATGTAAGCCTCTCTTAGTGACGTGAACGTCTTCCTCATGACCTTCCAATGTGTGTCCAATGAATCTTGCTGATATTCATCAAATCCGATGTCAAAATTAAACAGATCATCAACAAGATGCTCATCCATCCCGCTAGGACCATCTATATCTCCCTGTAAATTAAGGCATAAAACCATGTATGTTAGTCAGTTATTATTTTAATATATAATGAAAGTAAATTTCAAAACTTACTTTGCTAGAGCTGTCATCATGAGATGCATCAACGTGCGATTTGTCACTTTCTTCATCCACAATATTCCTCACAAAGTCCCCGTCCGCGTCCATCTGCGTACATTTTAAAAAAATACATGGAAGCGTTCATGCGGTTATTATGTCATTTCTTCTCCTAATTTTTTTAAAACATACCCGGAGTTCTTTCAGCAAATGAATCATCTATATCCATATCATCATCATTATCGTCATGTCGATGCATGATGCAAAAAAACATGTAAGTGTCCGTGCGGTTGATGGTATTTATATTTTTATTAACATTGATCACACTTACATTGCCACTATAAGATTCATCCAAACTCATGTAGTTCTCCTCAACAACAGGTTCGTCCATATTCAGTGACGAGGATCCATTGTCGTCGCCGTAATCATCACCATCATAATCGCCCTCCTCCTCTATCTATACATGTATAAGAAAATTCTAAGATCAATCGAACACCATGTAACATCATCCCTAAAATAATTACTTCATCAAGCACAACGAAGTCGCACATTGGTTACAGTCAAAACAACCTCTTACACGGCGGTGAGGATGTTAGATGGATCCATTTTGTCCGACGACGAACGCGCTGACGGCGTGACGTTGCTGACCGGCCGAGGCAGGCGTCGACGGCGTCAGGATGATGGCCGGTCGAAGCAGACGGACTCCGGGGAGGAAGGCGGCGACAAAGATCACGGGTGGGCGGCCATCCGGGCGACGGCAAAGGAACGCGGCGGCATCAGCAACGGCGGCGGGGCACGCGTGGCGGGCTGTTTGGGCGACGACCCGGGCGACGTGGAGACGGCGACTACGTGGATGTGTTTAGGGTTTTGGGTTACAACGGTGGGCGTTGCCGGCTCCCATGACGTTTTTTTTCCACAACTATCGACGACAACGTGGAGACATGCGGGCGTACGGTGGCGACGTACGGCGACGGGTGTGGCATACGCGGACGGGCGTACGGCGACGGATGCGGAATACAAAGGCGGACGTACGACAACGCGCGCGGACGTACGGCGTCGAGTGGGTATTCCTATACCTAATGTGAAATGACCATCCTGGCCAATATGTTGTACCGAAGCACTCCTCGTATTACATACTCAACATATACTATGCAGTGCGTGTCATGCGTCTCAAACTGGAAGCAGCCACGTACGGAGGTTAACCTGAGACAGTCTTTTTCGCCTGACCGTGTGTGTCAAGATGCTGGTAAATTACTAGCATGGACGCATGCTTTATGTGCTGAGCTACCAGTGACGCTCGGTGCACTGCAGAAAGGCAGAGGAGGCTCTGCCGTGCCTCTGAGCACGGCACGGCTGCCGTGCCTCAACAGATGCGCATGAAGGACGTGCATGGGCACATTGCTATGGGTCAGAAAATTACCAAAAGCATGTTTACCATATATCACACGCCTGAACCTGTTAACTTATTTACTTTTGAGTGCAATTGATTAACTAATTAACTATAAAAAGTTAATTAACTTTTTTTTGAGGATCATAAAAAGTTAATTAACTAGTATAACTAATACATGACCAACGCTGTAAAACAAAAATGAAGTCATATAAGATAAATAGTTTTGCTAAATAATAGTCATATTTCATGCGGAACGGATTTTGTACCTTTTTTCTATTTTTTTTCTTATTATTTTAATTAGTTTGATTGATATTTTTTTATTTTTTGTCTTGGTAGGCAGTGCACAATTATAGTTGTGTGCCAATCATGCATGTTTGAGTGATCTGTGGCCGGCAGTGCTGGACGACGGTGTTGGTGAAGATGACGAAGGTCGGATAGATCTAGGACGGTGGTGCTCTACTATGGCAATGGTGAAGCGGGCGCCAGCCCGACGGCGGCTTCGGTGATCTACATTATTGTAGTAAGCATGTTAATTTATTTATTTTTTGCTGTTCATAAAAGGTCGCGGACATACGAACATCGTCCGCTTGCATCTTTATTGTACACGAGTATATCACTGCAATTGCACACGATCGGTTAGCATACAACTATAGTTGTACGTGGTGGACGGACGTGCTAGTTACATATAATATGGAAGAAGACAAAAAATGTATCAATCAAACCAATTAGAAAATAGGAAAAATAAGTAAATCCACTCCACATAAATTATGACTAATATTTACAGTAATTACATTTATTTAGGGATTTATTGTTAAATAGTTTTTTTGAGGCATCTATAGTTAATAAGTCTTTTTAGGGAAAGATAATTATTCTTTTGAGACAAAGGAAAGTTAATTATTAATTTTCTGAGGTGGGGAAAGTCAATTAGTTAATCAGTTATGATACATCTAACGACTGGACTTGGCAGATTGATTTTTGGTAAATTTCTAGCCCATATCAGTTTGTTCATGGGCGTCTGAAGGAGGCACGGTACGCCCGGCAAACGTGCCGTGCTTAGAGGCACGGTATTGGAGCCGGTTCCGAGACACGAGTATCCTCTAAAGTGGTGGCGACATTGGGAGTTTTGCTCCTTGTCGCTACGCTGCTATCTTACGGGAGATTAGCCACCTGCGGGGATCCTTTAGATCACTCAAGGTAATTCATGAAATGTGGCAACACAATGGGGAAGCCCATTCCTTGGCGAGCAGCTTCTTCGCTTCGTTTCCGACGCCATGTGTGGCTTTCTATTATGCCCCATATAATCTGTGTTTCTATAAACATTACTACTTAATAAAGGTTTACTGTTCTAAAAATAAAATATGATTCGTGGGTTTCTTTATAAAAAAACTATGATTTGTGGACGGTTTCCTTTTCTTCTTTTTTGATTCTTTCCTTTTCTCTTTCAGGTATGGTTTTTATTTTGGTTTTTCTACACTTTATGTTTACTCGTCAACATGCTTACAAATTACACACTGACCATTTTCTATTATATGGTGAACATTTCTTTCGTATACAACCAAGCAACTTTTTAATATACGGTGAACTTTTTTTCAAATACACACTGAAGAACTTTAAATCTAAAATGAACACTTCCAATATATGGTGAACATTGTTAATACAGGAACATTTTTTTAGACACACGCACTAAACAGAAACTTTTATGTACGATGATCATTTTTATATACATTGAACTTTTTTTTGACGAATTACATTGAACTTTTATTAAATGTACACTGAACCTTTTTATGATACAAGCTGAACATTTGATTTTAATGCAAGCTGACCGTTTTCTCAAAATTAAATAAAAATTGAAGAGAAAATAAAATAAAAGAACGGTCAAGAAACCAAAAAAACGGAATTAAAAAAATAACAGAAAGAAAAGAGATGCAACAAAAGGAAACTAAAAAGATAGAAAACCAAAAAAACGGCGAAGAAAACAATTTCATCCCTCGAAGATTCTAGCAAAAGTCGACCTGTTTCTTTCAATTTGGTCATGCCTCCCGATTAAGCACGAACCCAATCATGCCTCGGTGGCTAGCAGTGGTACCCTCCACCTAGCCCACTCGGGGTCGATCCCTAATGCCTCCTCCCTTTTCTCTCTTTATTTGTTTTTAGTGTGAGTTAATGGGTCGGCCCATACGTGCAATCGTTGTAGGCGATCAATGCGTTAACGCTTGTAGAGAGCGCTATATATCATTTGCGGGATTCAGGATCGGCACCATTTTGGCATGCCTGGTTATGTGTCGGTAGTACCGCTCTGGGAAGCGATTGTACCGCTCAGGCGGAACTGCCTCCGCTCTTACTGCCTCTTTATGTTTGAGAGCAACTGCATTGCAACCCCAGCGGTAGTACCGCTCCGGCTGCACTACCGCCTCATGGCCTCGTGCCATTTGCACCGTGTGGCTAGCTCAGCCGCCCAAGCGGCAGTACCGCTCCCATGAGCGGTAATACCTCTTGTCTGCAGGCTGAGAGGGGATAACGGTTGGATTTGTCCCTCCACTATATAAATGGGCCTTTCTTCCCCAAGAAGACCACCTCTTCCTCCCCCCAAGATCCATTGTTGCCCCAAGCTTCATTTTCGTCTGATCTCTCTCCCTAGCCAGCAAAACTTGTTGCTCTTCTAGGGTTTGGGTGAGAGAAATTTGATTCCCCCACCAATCTATTGCAGATCTTGTTGCTCTTGGGTGTTTGATCACCCTAGACGGCTAAGGTCACCTCGAAGCCACACTCCATTGTGGTGAAGCTTTGTGGTGGTGTTGGGAGCTTCCAATTAAGTTGTGAAGATTGCCCCCAACCTTGATTGTAAAGGTTCAGTTGCCGCCTTCAAGGGCACCACTAGTGGAATCATGACATCTCGCATTGTGAGAGGAAGTGAAGAGAATACGGTGGCCTTGGTGGCATCTTGATGAGCATTGTGCCTCCACACCACTCCAACGGAGACGTACTTCCCCTCAAAGGGAAGGAACTTCGGTAACACATCCTCGTCTCCACCAGCTCCACTTGTGGTTATCTCTTACCTTTACTTTATGCTAGCTTTACTAGTGTTGTATCCTTTGCATGTGTGTATCTTGTTGTTGCTAGCATCATATAGGTTGCTCACCTAGTTGCATATCTACACAACCTATTTGTTGCTAAACCTAATTTTTAAGAAAAGCTAGAAATTGGTAGTTGCCTATTCACCCCCCCCTAGTCAACCATGTGTTTCTTGAAATGGTCACCTCACAAATTGTAAAGGTGTATCACTAGTAGCCTTTCTTTTTGTAAATCACTATTAAGGGTGTGCATAATAGTGTTGTCTTAGGAACGTCATATAGGATAAGTGCTAAGCTAGAGGAGAGACGAACTAGAAAAGAACTTGCATTCTCTTATTTTAAAAGATGATCTCTTAGCAATAATACCAGTCACCACATATTTAGGGGCATCTAGTTACTAGTGGTAAGACTAAGAGATATTCCATTATACACCATTTTTACTGTTATCTCTAAATTACGTGTCAAGCATAAATTTAAGATTGCCCTATCAATCACTCTACATGCCCTAAGACTTCATACAAGAAAAATCCAATAAATGTAGTCATAGCGACATTTGAAATGCACACATACATTTTTAAGGGAAAAAGGTATACATATGTTCTATCTTGTGGGTTATATCTTGTTTCTCATGATTCGAACCCTTGTCGATAGATTTCCCCCTCTTATAAGCATGATAGAGAATTTGAGTTGGATGGCTTTTCTCCAATACAAACGCATATCATGGAGGTAAACAATGAGATGCGGCGCCTCTAAAGTATAATGTCGAGAAGGACTTAAGGCATCTTCAACGATGACAAGTAAATTTCTTTTCGCATTTGTCCGCGACTCAAGGGGTGATCAGTCCGCGTACACTGATACGGGAGGCTGCCATCCAACACTAGCCACATACATCTGGCCAACAATTCGAACCAACCTCACGAAATTCGATCAAACACGGGCGAATTTCATATAAACACGACATATTTAAGATAAACACGACGAATCTCATTACATTTACATCCTAATTTGGCTCTCGAGGTATAACTAATAAGTAATACCTAATCTAACTGATCATCGGTGCCCTTTCCCCGTGTCTGGTCATGATGTAGTGCATCTGCTAGGGAGTCACGGTCATGATGTAGTGCATCTCCGAGGGAGGCGCGTCCTCCGGCTGCCTGCCGACCAGCCAACCGACAACAAGGCCGGCCATATCCTTCTTCTCATGCGGTGTTAGACCGTCCTAGAGAGCTTTGGCGGGGAAGGAATCCATGGTGGGATTGGTGCGGGGAGGGATTGGAGGCTGATGACAACGATTATGGCTGGGGCATCCATTTATATAGCAATGACGAGTGGCAAACGGACGGACGGACGGGTGGCGCCGGAGGAGACGACTCAGCAACTGCGTGCCATCAATGTGTGCGGCAGATAGACGGATGGGCGTCCGTCATGTCCTTTTAACGCGCAACAGTCGCCTGCACCAGGAAGCGACGCGAGCAAAGCTCTCTCGGCCAGCGTGCCGCTTCAATGCCGACGCCAGTGAGCAGTCGCGTCCGCTTTGGCCGGGCATGAATGCGGGCACTGATGCTTTGGAGCAGTGCTGACCATTTTGGACAATAAGTGTGAGCAGGGGGGAGGGGGTAAGGGGTTGTGGTGGGACATGGCGGTCATAATCGGGCGAATTAGCGGCCCGGACTCCCGCAATGCTCCTCCAAATTTGTCTCTGGTCTGCGAGAGGAATCGTATCGGACCGCTCCGCGGACCGATACAAAACTGCTTTGGATGGCTTTCGTGGTCCGAACAACACGGTCCGAACGGTTGTGGGAGGTTTAAGGGTCAGCGATGTCCTTTGCCTTCTCCATTATTTTTTTATTTCCCTTAATGTTCTACCGATCTTCCTCTATCGTCTGCCATTGGTCATATCTGATACTTGTGATCCGCGTTGGGTTTTCCGTGAAGAGTAGTGGGTGATGTATCATAGTATAGATAACTATTTTCTCAGTGAGAACCAATGTTTATCGAACCAATAGGAGTAGCACGCAACCCCGTCTTCAGCGACTGCACATAAAGAAGCAAACACTTGCACCCAACGCGAGCAAGAGGGTTGTCAATCCCCTTGGACTTGTTATTTGCAAGCAAATAAAGTGTGTAGATGATAGTTGAATAAAGTAAATTGAAAAATAAAATAAAATAAATAAATGGCAGCAAGGTATTGAAAGGTTTTGTAAATAAATAAGTGAATAAACCCAGGGGCCGTAGTGTTCTCTAGTGGCATCTCTCGTGTAGTAGGCATACGGTAGGTAAGCAAATTACTGTTGGGCAATTGATAGAAAAGCGCATAATTACGCAATATTTATTCACGTCAATTATCATGTGTATATAGGCATTACATCCTTAAGCAAATAGCTCGACTCCTGCCTGCACCTATCACTATTACTCCACGTCGAGAGTGCTTCTATGTCTGCCTCTCTAAGTATTAAGTTCATGACAAACAAAGTATAGCTTGGAGAATGATGACATGATGTAGACAAATAAAACTCAATCAATATGAATTAACCCCATTGTTTTATCCTTAGTGACAACAATATGAATACGTGTCTTGTTCCCTTCAGTAACTGAGACATAGAGCACCACAAGATTAAACCCACTACAACGCACCCCTCTCATTGAAGATTTACGAACCTATGATAATCGTGCAAATAAGAATCATAATAGAATTCAGAGAATACTCAAATCTTTTATCATAAATAATCTAAATATAAACCCACAATTCATTGGATCCCATCAAATGCACTGCACAAAGTGATTACATCGAATAGATCACCGTAAAAATGCAGTGAACTTTGTATTGAAGATCAAGACAGAGAGAGAGAGACACACACACACACAGAGAGATCTAGGTACTAACTACGGACCCGTAGGTCTGTAGGGAACTACTCACACATCACCATGGGAGTAGCAAGGTTGATGTAGAGGGCCCTTCGTGATTGATCCCCCTCCGATAGGGCACCAGAACAAGGCTCTTGATGGGCACACGACGGAACCGAGACTTGCGGCAGCGAAAAAGTGTTTCGGGAGACTCTCTAGGGTTTTGGGGATTTATTGGAATTTATAGGCTGGAGAGGGGCGCCGGGAGACACCCGAGGGGGCCACCACATAATAGGGTGCGGCCACCCCTTGGGTGCGCCCTGTTGTGTGGTGACTCCCTCGTGGAGCCTCCAGCCTCCTCCCGAAGTTTTCAGATCTTCTTTTGGTCCAGAAAATGTTATAAAAAAGTTTCAGGGCAATTGGACTTCATTTGGTACTTTAAACCTGAAAAGTAAAAAACATGCAGGAAACAACAACTGACACTGTGCATTGGATTGATAGGTTAATGCTAAAAAATAATAAGAATTGGAACCAAAAAGCATCCTAGAAAGATAATATTATAGCGTAGAAGAATTTATAACTACTCGAACTTGCACATAATCCTTTTTAAGTTTAAACCATTTTTAAGAGACCAACCTGATGATGGTCAAGGTGGTGGGCATTCTATGTGTGACCCGTCTCCAGGGAAGTGGAACCAGTCCACAACTTGTGTGAGTAAATCCAGAAATAATCTTACCTCTTAGGTGCATGTAAACCCATTCCACAAAGGAGTAAATAGCATAAAATTACTAGTTTACAGGTTAGGGTTTCAAAAAACTACTGGTTTTTAATTTTCTCACATAACTACCAAACACAAGGTCGGCTGTTTAAAAAAACTTTAATTGTCTAGTGCTTTACAATTAATCGAGATTATAACAGTTGGGGCTTGCATGTAAGATAACTGATTGTTTGATCGTTTACTGATTTTTTTAAATCAATCTGGTCCTGTAAACTTTAAAAAACGCAATCAGGTCCCTGTATTAAAAAAAAATCAATCGGTCCCTCGCGTTCCCGTGCTGTAGAACGACCAAGTCGCCGCCTCCTCCTCCGAACGACCGAGCAAAAAATCAATCAGGAGCCGCCTCCTCCCGTCAGAGAGCCGCGCCCGTGGCCTCCTCCTCCTCCGGCCGGCGCCCGCGCCTGCGGCCTCCTCCTCTTCCGGCCGGCGAGCCACGCCCGCGGCCTCCTCCTCCGACCGACGCTCGCGCCCACCTCCTCCTCCGGCTGGCGAGCCGCGCCTGCGGCCTCCTCCTCCTTCGGCCGGCGCCCGCGCCCGTGGCCTCCTCCTCTTCCGACCGACGAGCCGCACTCCCGCCTGCCTCCTCCTACGGCCGACAACCTCGTCCTCTAGTCCTTCTCTGGTTCTGGCGTAAGGGAAAGGAGATTGGAATCAGAGGGAAAAAGGAGGCACTGACATGTGGGTCTCGTATATCAGTTAACGGTCAAATAAATGGTCAAACAATCAGTTATCTTACATGCAGGCTCAAACTGTCATAATCTTGATTAATTGTAAAGCACTCGGCTATTCGGGTTTTTTGAAACAACCAACCGTGCATTTGGTAGTTATCTAAGAAAAATTTAAAATCGGTAGTTTTTTGAAATCATAACATGTAAAGTACGTTTTTATATTAGTTTACGAAGAGAGTAGTAGTTTTATCATAACATGTAAAGTTGGTAGCTTCTTGCCTCGGTTTATTTTCATCTGGTTTATTTTCGTCGGTTTTTTTCATCCCGCCTCCCACCGTTTCCTCCTATTGGTTTATTTTTTCCCTCATTAAAAAAAAATCCACCATTAAAGCAAAAGATTTTTTTGTGATTTCTTTGGCAGGTGATGATTCGATTTAATCACATTAATTATAGGTAATTAAGAATTCCAAAAGCATAGTACCATATATGTGAGATCACCTTCCGAAAAACCAAATCACCATTAAAGTGGAAGATTTTGTTTTGTGCTTGCTTTGGCAGGTGATGACTTGATTTAATCACATTAATAATAGGTAATTAAGAATTCCAAAATCATACCATATATGTGAGATCACCTTCCGAGAAACCAAATCCGCCATTGAATATACTCCTAAAGGGGCACTTGGTAGCTTCTTGTCTCGATTTTTTTAGTCTCATTTGGTGGGGTTTATTTTCGTCAGTTTTGTTTTCACCCCACCTCCCCCACCCCTTCCACGAAACCCCCGCGTTTTAACTGGGTTTTTTTCACGGTTCACGCTCACCTCTACCATACACCAGTTCGATCTAGATCCAGACGAGGGGTCTCCTCCCATACGCAATCCCCGCCTCCCCTTTCCTGCTTTCCCATCGAGGGCCGTCGCGCGCTGCCACTACCACTCAGATCGAGATCTCCCACATCCAGTTGCCTGCCGGCGAGCCGCCACCGACAGGGTCGACGCCGGCCCCGTCGTGCTTGCTCTCCCTCCCTACCCTTCCACCACCACTGACACCTGCGCCCCTGTCGCGTACATCTCGCGCTCGCCTGAGCAGCGACGGGCTCGGCCATGGCAGCTGCCGCGTGTGCTCGGGAGCTCCACCGCCAGCCGTTCGCTCCCCTATGTTGCCCAGCTGCTGCACCAGCCTGTTCCCCTCCTCCCTTGTGCAGCAGCAGCAGAAGAAGAATATCGAGGAGGAGGCATGGATGACGCGTCCCTCGAGCACACACCCACCTAGGTTGTGACCGCCGTCTGCTTCGTCATCGTCTCCGTCTCCCTCGCTACCGAGCGCTTCCTCCACTACCTAGGCAAGGCACGCCTCCCCTCTCTGACCCTCCCTAGACATTTTCCGCCATATTAGTTTGTTTTTTACTCGATTGCTGAGTCTAATTTTTTGAGGAAAAAGTCTATTTTGTACCTAGGACTTCTATAAGGGTGCTACCATCTTAGAGCATCTCCAGCCGTTGCCCCCCCCAGGGACCCGAAATAGCGCCGCCTGGGGGCGAGCCGACGCTAAAATCGGCCTAGGGGGGCTCGGCTTCCCAGTCGCGCCCCCGGGGGTTCGGCCCAGCATCTGCAAATTTTGAACATTCCATTTCCCATGGGCCCAAACCAGGACGCGGGTTCAGCGTCATCATGCCACAGTTCGGCGTCATCATGCCATCGGCCAGCGATCGATCGCCACGGGTTCGACGAAACATGCCAATAGTCCGGCATACAAAAAGAAGCTAGTGAACTCCTCAAGCGGCCTGCTCCCCGCCGTCTGCCGGAGCTATCGGCGTAGCGGTCGGTGTGGGCGAGGTCGGCGTAGCGGGCACTTCCAACCTTGGAGACGTGGGCGGAGGGCTCGGCGGCGGTGTGGGCGGTGCGGGTGGCTGTGTCGGCATGCGGTGTTGATTATGTCCTCCATCTCGGCCTCGGCATTGCCATACTGCGGCACGGGTCGCGGATGAGCCGGAGTACGCTGGCGAGGGCACGTAGCCGTACTAGGCGTTGGGGTGGCCGGTGGAGAAGGCGGTGTTGGAAATATGCCCTAGAGGCAATAATAAATTGGTCATTATCATATTTCCTTGTTCATGATAATCGTTTATTATCCATGCTATAATTGTGTTGATCGGAAACTCAGATACATGTGTGGATACATAGACAACACCATGTCCCTAGTATGCCTCTAATAGACTAGCTCGTTGATCAAAGATGGTTATGGTTTCCTAGTCATGGACATGAGATGTCATTTGATAACGGGATCACGTCATTAGGAGAATGATGTGATGGACAAGACCCAAACTACAAATGTAGCATATGATTGTGTCAGTTTATTGCTATTGTTTTCTGCATGTCAAGTATTTGTTCCTATGACCATGAGATCATGCAACTCACTGACACTAGAGGAGTACCTTGTGTGTATCAAACATCGCAACGTGACTGGGTGACTATAAAGGTGCTCTACAGGTATCCCCGAGGGTGTCTGTTGGGTTGGCATGGATCAAGACTGGGATTTGTTACTCCGTGTGACGGAGAGGTATCTCAGGGCCCACTGGGTAATACAACATCACAATAAGCCTTGCAAGCAATGTGACTAAGTGTTAGTCATGGGATCTTGTATTACGGAACGAGTAAATAGACTTGCCGGTAATGAGGTTGAACTAGGTATGGAGATACCGATGATCGAATCTCGGGCAAGTAACATACCGAAGAACAAAGGGAACATCATACGGGATTAACTGAATCCTTGACATAGAGGTTCGACCGATAAAGATCTTCATAGAATATGTAGGAACCAATATGGGCATCCAGGTCCCGCTATTGGTTATTGACCGTAGAGGTGTCTCGGTCATGTCTACATAGTTCTCGAACCCGCAGGGTCTGCACACTTAAGGTTCGGTGACGTTTCGGTAGTATAAAGTTATGTATGGTGGTGACCGAAGGTTGTTCGGAGTTCCGGATGAGATCCGAACGTCACTAGGAGCTCCAAAATGGTCTGTAGGTAAAGATTGATATATAGGAAGTTCTGTTTTGGTCGCCGGAAAAGTTCGGGCTCATCGGTAGTGTATCGGGAGTGCCGGTAGTGTATCGGGGGACCATCAGGAGAGGTATTTCGACCCAAGAGGCTAGATGGGCTGTGGGAGGAGGTAAACCAGACCCTGGTGGGCTGGCCGAAGCCTCCTCTAAGGGCCCATGCAGCTGGAGTGGTTTGAGAAGGAAAAAATCCAAATGTGGAGAGGTGGAAAAAGTTTCCAAGTGGAAAGGGGGAATCCTACTCCTAATAGGATTGGAGTAGGACTCCTCCACCTCCAATTTCGACCAAACCTTGAGGATTTGAGGCTGCCTCCTCCCCTCCCTCCCTCCTATATATACTAGAGGATTTAGAGGGAAAAGCTAACCCTGATGGCCACGTGCTACCTCTCCTCTATATCGTAGTTTCTCCTCTAGATCGGTTTTCAGCGGTGCTTAGGCGAAGCCCTACTGGAATAGCTCCACCACCATCGCCGCAACACCGTCGCGCTGCTGGAGAACTCATCTACCTCTCTGCTCCCTCTTGCTGGATCAAGAAGGTGGAGATCGTCATCGAGCTATACGTGTGCTGAACGTAGAGGTGTCGTCCGTTCGACGCTAGATCGGAAGGACCGTGATCAAGATCGCGAGACGGATCGTGATGAGTTCACGGGACGGATCATGATGAGTTCGCGGGACAGATCGTGATTGGATCGCGGGACGGATCGTGATGAGATCGCGGGACGCTCGGTGATTTGGATCGCGAAGACGTTCGACTACACCAACCGCGTTTCTTAACGCTTCCCGCTTAGCGATCTACAAGGGTATGTAGATCCACTCTCCCTCTCGTAGATGCGCATCACCATGGATCGATCTTGCGTGTGCGTAAGAATTTTTTTGTTTCGCATGCAACGTTCCCCAATAGTGGTATCAGAGCTAGGTCTATGTGTAGATGAGATCTCGAGTAGAACACAAAGAGTTTATGGGCGATGATGCTTAGATTGCTTTCTCCCTTGGTCGTATTTTGCTTAAGCGGTATTGGGGGCTAAAGCGGCCCGGACCAACCTTACTCGTACGCTTACGAGAGATTGGTTCCATCGACTGACGTGTAACCTCGTTACACAACGATGGCTGGCGGGTGTCTGTTTCTCCTACTTTAGTTGGATCGGATTCGACAAAGGCGGTCCTTGAGAAGGTTGAAAAGCAACTTATGTATCACCATTGTGGTTTTTCCGTAGGTGAGAATTGTTCTTGCTAGATACCCGTAGCAGCCACGTAGAACATGCAACAACAATTAGAGGACGTCTAACTTGTTTTTGCAGGGTATGTTGTGATGTGATATGGCCAATTACATGATGAGATATATGTGATGTATGAGATAATCATGTTTTGTATAGAATATCACGACTTGCATGTTGATGAGTACGACAACCGGCAGGAGCCATAGGGTTGTCTTTAATTATTGTATGACCTGTGTGTCAATCATTAAGCGCTATGTAATGTTTTACTTTACCGCTAAACGGTAGCAATAGTAGTAGAAGCATGGTGGGCGCGACAACCCCAATGGCGACACGTTGATGGAGATCATGGTGTCATGCCGGTGAGGATGGAGATCATGCCGGTGCTTTCAAGATGGAGATCAAAAGCACAAGTTCATGGCCGTATAATGTCACTTATGATTTGCATGTGATGTTAATCCTTTTATGCACCTTGTTTTTCTTAGGACGACGGTAGCATTATAAGGTGATCCCTCACTTAAATTTCAAGATGAATTGTGTTCTCCCCGAGTGTGCACCGTTGCGAAAGTTCGTCATGTCGAGACACCACGTGATGATCGGGTGTGATATACTCTACGTTCACATACAATGGGTGCAAGCCAGTGTTGCACATGCAGAACACTCGGGTTAAACTTGACGAGCCTAGCATGTACAGACATGGCCTTGGAACACAAGAGACCGAAAGGTCGAACATGAGTCATATAGTAGATATGATCAACATGATGATGTTCACCATTGAAACCACCTCAACTCACGTGATGATCGGACTTGAGTTGGTGAATTTGGATCATGTATCACTCGAATGACCGGAGGGATGTCAATTTGAGTGGGAGTCCTTAAGTAGTATGATTAATTGAACTCATTATCATGAACATAGTCAGTAGGGACTTTGCAAACTGTGTTATAGATTACTAGCTCACGCTGTAGCTCCCTTGAATTTTTATATGTTCCTAGAGAAATAGAGTTGAGAGATGATGGTAGCAATGTTGCGGACTTGGTCCGTGATCTGAGGATTGTCCTCCTTGCTGCACAGAAGGCTTATGTCCTTAATGCACCGCTCGGTGCGCCAACCCCTCTAACGTCGTCTGTAGATCTTGTGAACATCTGACAGACACGTTATGATGACTACTTGATAGTTTAGTGTGTCATGCATTACGGCTTAGAATTGAGGCTCCGAAACGTTTTGAACGTCACGGAACATATGAGATGTTCCAAGAGCTGAAATTAGGATCTTAGGCTCGTGCCCGTGTTGCGAGATATGAGATCTCCAACAAGATTCTTTGCCTGCAAGATGAAAGAAATAGCTCAATCGGTGAGCATGCGCTCAAATTGTCTGGGTGCTACAAGCGCTTGAATCGAGTGGGAGTTGATCTTCCAGATAAGATAGTGATTGATATAGTTCTCCAAGTCACTGTCACTAAGCTACTTGAACTTGGTGACGAACTATAAAATGCCAAGGATAGAAATAATGATCCCTGAGCTGTTCGTGATGTTTGACACCGCGAAGGTAGAAATCAAGAAGGAGCGTCAAGTGTTGATGGTTAGTCAAACCACTAGTTTCAAGAAGGGAAAGAGCAAGGAGGGAAACTTCATGGATAGCAAGTCAGTTGCTGCTCCAGTGAAGCAACCTAAAGTTGAACCCAAACCCGAGACTAAGTGCTTCGATTATGAGGAGAGCAGTCGCTAAAGCGGAACAACCCTAGATACTTGGTAGATAAGAAGGTTGGCAACGTCGACAGAAGTATATTTGATATACGTGTTAATGATGTGTACCTTGTGAGTACTCCTAGTAGCACCTGGGTATTGGATACCGGTTCAGTTGCTAAATGTTAGTAACTCGAAATAAAAGCTACGGAATAAACGGAGAACTAGCTAAGGGTGAGGTGACGACGTGTGTTGGAAATGTTTCCAAGGTTGATGTGATCAACATTGCACGCTCTCTCTACCTTCGGGATTAGTAAAAAACCTAAATAAATGTTATTTGGTGTTTTTCGTTGAGCATGAACGTGATTAGACCGTGTTTATTGCAACACGGTTATTCATTTAAGTTAGAGAATAATGGTTATTTTGTTTACATGAATGATACCTTCAATGGTCATGCACCCAGTGAGAATGGTTTGTTGAATCTTGATCATAGTAATACACATGTTCATAGCATTGATGCCAAAAGATACAAAGTTAATAATGATAGTACCACATACTTGTGGCACCGCCGCTAAATGTCATATTGGTATAAAGCGCATGAAGAAACTCCATGCTTATGCATCTTTGGACTCACTCGATTTCGAATCGGTTGAGACATGCGAACCATGTCTCTTGGGCAAGATGACTAAGGAACCCCTTTTCCAGATGGATGGAGTGGGCAAGTGATTTATTGGAAATGATACATGTTGATGTATGCAATCCAATGAGTCTTGTAGCGTGCGGTGGATATTGTTATTTTCTTACCTTCACTGATGATTTGAGTAGATATAGTGTATATTTACTTAATGAAACACAAGTCTAAATCGTTTGAAAGGTTCAAGCGAATTCAGAGTGAAGTTTAAGATCATCATGACAAGAAGATAAAAATGTCTATGATATGATCGTCAAGATGAATATCTGAGTTGCGAGTTTGGCATACAACTTTAGACAATGTGAAAATTGTTTCACAACTCACGCCACCCGGAAAACCATAGTGTGATGGTGTGTCCGAACGTCATAGTCGTGCTCTATTGGATATGGTGCATGCTATGATGTCTCTTATCGTTTTGCTACTATAGTTTTGGAGTTATGCGTTAGAGACAACTACATTCACTTTAAATAGGGCACCATCTAAATCCGTTGAGATGACACCGTCTGAACTATGGTTTGATACAAACCTAAGCTGTCATTTCTTATTGTTTGGGGCCGCGACGCTTATGTGGAAAAAGGTTTTCACCACGAGCTCAAACCCAAAGCGGACAAATGCATCTTCATAGAATACCCTAAGAACAGTTGGGTAAACCTTCTATCTCAGATCCGAGCATAAAGTGTTTGTTGCTAAAACGGGTCCTTTCTCGAGAAAGAGTTTCTCTCGAAAGAATTGAGTGGGAGGAAGATAGAATTTGATGAGGTTGTTGAACCTTTGTTCAACCAGAGAGTAGCCCAGCGCAAGAAGATGTTTCTGTGAAGCCTACGTTAGTTGAAGAGGAAATTAATGATGATGATCATGAAGCTTCGGATTAAGTTACTATCAAACCTCGTAGGTCAACAAGGATGTGTACTGCTCCTGAGCGGTATGACAACCGTGTCTTGGAGGTCATGTTGTTGGACAACGATGAACCTATGAGCTGTGGAGAACGATGATGGCCCCAGATTCCGACAAATGGTTAGAGGCCATGAATCCGAGAAAGGAACCATGTATGAAAACCAAGTATAGACTTTGGTAGACTTGCTCGTTGGACGACAGGTCGTCGAGTACAAATGGACCTTTGCGATGATGACAGACTCTGATGGTAAATGTCACCATTTATAGAGCTCGACTTCTTGCAAAGAAGTTTTCGACAAGTTCAAGGAGTTGACTGCGATGAGACTTTCTCACTCGTAGCGATGCTAAAGTCTGTTGGGATTATGTTAGCAATTGCTGCATTTTTCAATTATGAAATCTGGCAGATGGATGTCAAAACATCGTTTCCTTCCTTAAGGAAATGTTGTATGAGATACAACCAGAAGGTTTTGTCAGTCCCAAGGATGCTAAAAGGTAAGCAAGCTTCAGTGATCCTTCTATGGACTGAAGCAAGCATCTCGGAGTTGGAATATACACTTTGATGAGGTGATCAAAGTTTTTGAGTCTATACAAAGTTTATGAGAAACTTGTATTTACAATAAAGTGAGTGGGAGCACTATAGAGTTTCTGATAAGCATATGTGGTTGACATATTGATGATCGGAAATGATGTAGAATTTTTGAAAAGCATAAATGGTTGTTTAAAAGGAGTTTTTCAAAGGAAGACCTGGATAAAGCTACCTAATTGTTGAGCATCAAGATCTATAGAGATAGATCAAGATGCTTGATGAGACTTTGAATGAGTACATACCTTGAAAAGATTTTGAAGGAGTTCAAAATGGATCAGTCAGAGAGAAGTGTTCTCGCCTGCTTTGTAAGGTGTGAAGTTAAGTGAGACTCAAAGCTCGACCACGGCAGAAGAAAGAGAAAGGACGAATGTCGTCCCCTATGCCTTAGCCATAGGCTCTGTATAGTATGCCATGTTGTGTACCGCACCTGTGTGTGCCTTGCCATGAGTCCGTCAAGGGGTACAAGAGTGATCCAGGAGTGGATCACTAGACGGCGGTCAAGATCATCCTTAGTAACTAAAAGACTAAGGAAATGTTTCTCGATTATGGAGGTGATACAGATTTCGTCGTAAAGGGTTACGTTGACGCAAGCTTTAACACCAATCCGGATGACTCTTAGTAGCAATCCGGATACATATAGTAGAGCGGCCATTTGGAATAGCTCTAAGTGGAGTGTGGTAGCAGTATTTATAGTTTGACACAGAGATTTGCAAGGTACACATGGATCTAAATGTCGCAGACCCGTTGACTATAAGACCTCTCTCACATGCAAAGCATGATCGAGCCTCATAACTCATTGGGTGTTAGATTCATAACAATGCAAATCACATGGTGATGTGAACTAGATTATTGACTCTAGTGCAAGTGGGAGACTATTGGAAATATGCCCTAGAGGCAATAAGAAATTGGTTATTATCATATTTCCTTGTTCATGATAATCGTTTATTATCCATGCTATAATTGTGTTGATCGGAAACTCAGATACATGTGTGGATACATAGACAACACCATGTCCCTAGTATGCCTCTAATAGACTAGCTCGTTGATCAAAGATGGCTATGGTTTCCTAGTCATGGACATGAGATGTCATTTGATAACGGGATCACGTCATTAGGAGAATGATGTGATGGACAAGACCCAAACTACAAATGTAGCATATGATCGTGTCAGTTTATTGCTACCGTTTTCTACATGTCAAGTATTTGTTCCTATGACCATGAGATCATGCAACTCACTGGCACCGGAGGAGTACCTTGTGTGTATCAAACATCGCAACGTAACTGGGTGACTATAAAGGTGCTCTACAAGTATCCCCAAGGGTGTCTGTTGGGTTGGCATGGATCAAGACTGGGATTTGTTACTCCGTGTGACGGAGAGGTATCTCAGGGCCCACTCGGTAATACAACATCACAATAAGCCTTGCAAGCAATGTGACTAAGTGTTAGTCATGAGATCTTGTATTACGGAACGATTAAATAGACTTGCCGGTAACGAGGTTGAACTAGGTATGGAGATACCGACGATCGAATCTCGGGCAAGTAACATACTGAAGAACAAAGGGAACATCATACGGGATTAACTGAATCCTTGACATAGAGGTTTGACCGATAAAGATATTCATAGAATATGTAGGAACCAATATGGACATCTAGGTCCCGCTATTGGTTATTGACCGTAGAGATGTCTCGGTCATGTCTACATAGTTCTCGAACCCGCAGGGTCTGCACACTTAAGGTTCGGTGACGTTTCGGTAGTATAGAGTTATGTATGGTGGTGACCAAAGGTTGTTCAGAGTCCCGGATGAGATCCCGAACATCACGAGGAGCTCTGGAATGGTCCGTAGGTAAAGATTGATATATAGGAAGTCCTGTTTTGGTCGCCGAAAAAGTTTCGGGCTCATCGGTAGTGTACCGGGAGTGCCGGTAGTGTATCGGGGGACCATCGGGAGAGGTATTTAGACCCAAGAGGCTACATGGGCTGTGGGAGGAGGTAAACCAGCCCTTGGTGGGCTGGCTGAACCCTCCTCTAAGGGCCCATGCAGCTGGAGTGGTTTGAGAAGGAAAAAAATCCAAAGGTGGAGAGGTGGAAAGAGTTTCTAAGTGGAAAGGAGGAATCCTACTCCTAATAGTATTGAAGTAGGACTCCTCCACCTCCAATTTCGACCAAACCTTGAGGGTTTGAGGCTGCCTCCTCCCCCTCCCTCCTATATATACTAGAGGATTTAGAGGGAAAAGCTAACCCTAACAGCCACGTGCTACCTCTCCTCTAGATCGCAGTTTCTCCTCTAGATTGGTTTTCAGCGGTGCTTAGGCGAAGCCCTGCTGGAATAGCTCCACCACCATCACCGCAACGCCGTCGCGCTGCCAGAGAACTCATCTACCTCTGTGCTCCCTCTTGCTGGATCAAGAAGGCGGAGATCGTCATTGAGCTGTACGTGTGCTGAACGCGGAGGTGTCGTCCGTTCGGTGCTAGATCGGAAGGACCGTGATCAAGATCGCGAGACGGATCGTGATGAGTTCGCGGGACGGATCATGATTGGATCGCAGGACGGATCATGATGAGATCGCGGGATGCTCGGCGATTTGGATCGCGAAGACGTTCGACTACACCAACCGCGTTTCTTAACGCTTCCCGCTTAGCGATCTACAAGGGTATGTAGATCCACTCTCCCTCTCGTAGATGCTCATCACCATGGATAGATCTTGCGTGTGGGTAGGAAATTTTTTGTTTCCCATGCAACGTTCCCCAACAGGTGGAGGGCGTACGTGGAAAGGTAATGTTGGGGTTGAACCCGCCAAGGGCTTCACCGTCGATGTACTCCGGCGAGGGCGCGTACCCCCACCCCAGCGAAGGGAAGGTCGACGAAGGAAAGTGTGGGTCACCCGGGGCGATTTGATGGACGGCGCCGTGGGGGAACGGGCCCGCGGGCTGTCTCCTCGGGAAGATTGGGCGGCGACACGACACCTCCTGCTGAACCGCCACCGCTGCCGCGTCCCGGGCTTTCTTCATGAGGAGCCTATTACGGCGATCGGCGGTCATCGCTTCCCTTCGCTTGACGTCGGCCTTCCACTCGGTGTTTGTCATCCCCGCCGGTCTCGCCATCGACGCACGGGGCTTGCGGGGCTTGGCAACGGCGGGGCCGGTGGCTTGGCAAGGGGCGGCGTACTTCTTCGACGGCATGGCGCGCGAAGAAAGGGAAAATGAAGGGAAATAGAGAGAAGAACCGGCGGGCGAAACGGCGGGGGTAGAGGGAAAAGGAGAGGGAAGTGACGGGAAGTAGCAGCCGGTGTCGCTGACACCTCGGTCCCACTCGCCTTTTCGCTTCAGCCGGCGCGCCTAGGAGACCCCCAGCGTCCTGGGTTTGGCCTGGGTTCGCCGGCCCAAAAAAAGGGCTCAACCGGCGAAAAACGGTGTCTTGGGGCCGCGACTAGGGATTTTTTTGGCCGCCGGCGATAAAAAAGGGGCCTCGGGGGGTCCTTTGGGGCCGTGGCTGCAGATGCTCTTATATTATTTGATTGAAACCATAACAGTGATAAACTTTCATCTTGCACATTCCAAAAAGCATGCAATCCATTGTTAAGGTCTTGACACAGGAATTAACACTCAACAACAAATTTGTTTCCTTGACTTACTTTTGAAGTCAGTAGTGAACAATGCGAAGAGATGTCAAGGATTTCGTCTGGTTTATTTTTGTCCGTTTTTTCATCCCGCCTCCCACCGTTTCCTCCTATTGGTTTATTTTCTCCCTCTCATTAAAAGACCAAATCCACCATTAAAGCGAAAGATTTTTTTTGTGCTTTCTTTGGCAGGTGATGATTCGATTTAATCACATTAATTATAGGTAATTAAGAATTCCAAAAGCATAGTACCATATATGTGAGATCACCTTCCGAAAAACCAAATCCACCATTAAAGTGGAAGATTTTGTTTTGTGCTTGCTTTGGCAGGTGATGATTTGATTTAATCACATTAATAATAGGTAATTAAGAATTCCAAAATCATACCATATATCTGAGATCACCTTCCGAGAAACCAAATCCACCATTAAAGCTACTCCTAAAGGGGCACTTGGTAGCTTCTTGTCTTGGTTTTTTTGTCTCATTTGGTGGGGTTTATTTTCGTACGTTTTGTTTTCACCCCACCTCCCCCACCCCTTCCATGAAACCCCCGCATTTTAACTGGGTTTTTTCACGGTTCACGATCACCTCCACCATACACCAGTTCGATCTAGATCTAGACGAGGGGTCTCCTCCCGTACGCAATCCCCACCTCCCCTTTCCTCCTTTCCCATCGAGGGTCGTCGCGTGCCGCCACTCCCGTTCAGATCGAGATCTCCCACGTCCAGTCGCCTATCGGCGAGCCGCCACCGGCAGGGTCGACGCCGGCCTCGTCGTGCTAGCTCCCCTTCCCTACCCCTCCACCACCGCCAACACCTGAGCCCCTGCCACGTACATCTCGCGCTCGCCTGAGCAGCGACGGGCTCGGTCATGGCAGCTGCCGCATGCGCTCGGGAGCTCCACCGCCAGCCGTTCGCTCCCCTACGTCACCCAGCTGCTGCACCATCCTGTTCCCGGAATCCCTTGCGCAGCAGCAACAGAAGAAGAAGATCGAGGAGGAGGCATGGACGACGCATCCCTCGAGCACACGCACACCTGGATTGTGACCTCCGTCTGCTTCCTCATCGTCTCCGTCTCCCTTGCCGCCAAGCGCTTCCTCCACTACCTAGGCAAGGCACGCCTCCCCTCTCTGACCCTCCCTACACATTTTCCCCATATTAGTTCGTTTTTTACTCGATTGCTGAGTCTATTTTTTTGGGAAATAATCTATTTTGTACTTAGGACTTCTATAAGGGTGCTACCATCTTATATTATTTTATTGAAACCATAACAGTGATAAACTTTCATCTTGCACATTCCAAAAAGCATGCAATCCATTGTTAAGGTCTTGACACAGGAATTAACACTCAACAACAAATTTGTTTCCTTGACTTACTTTTGAAGTCAGTAGTGAACAATGCGAAGAGATGCCAAGGATTTCGTTTGGTTTATTTTTGTCTGGTTTATTTTCGTCCGTTTTTTCATCCCGCCGCCCACCGTTTCCTCCTATTGGTTTATTTTCTCCCTCTCATTGAAAAACCAAATCCACCATTAAAGCAAAAGATTTTTTTGTGCTTTATTTGGCAGGTGATGATTTGATTTAATCACATTGATTATAGGTAATTAAGAATTCCAAAAGCATAGTACCATATATGTGAGATCACCTTCCGAAAAACCAAATCCACCATTAAAGTGAAAGATTTTGTTTTGTGCTTGCTTTGACAGGTGATGATTTGATTTAATCACATTAATAATAGGTAATTAAGAATTCCAAAATCATACCATATATGTGAGATCACCTTCCAAGAAACCAAATCCACCATTAAAGCTACTCCTAAAGAGGCACTTGGTAGCATTTTGTTTTCACCCCACCTCCCCCATCCCTTCCACGAAACCCCCGCATTTTAACTGGGTTTTTTTCACGGTTCACGCTCACCTCCACCATGCACCAGTTCGATCTAGATCCAGACGAGGGGTCTCCTCCCGTATGCAATCCCTGCCTCCCCTTTCCTCCTTTCCCATCGAGGGTCGTCGCGCGCCGCCACTCCCGCTCAGATCGAGATCTCCCACGTCCAGTCGCCTGCCGGCGAGCCGCCACCGGCAGGGTCGACGCCGGCCCCATCGTGCTCGCTCCCCCTCCCTACCCCTCCACCACCGCCGACACCTGCGCCCCTGCTGCGTACATCTTGCGCTCGCCTGAGCAGCGACGGGCTCGGCCATGGCAGCTGCCGCGTGCGCTCGGGAGCTCCACCGCCAGCCGTTCGCTCCCCTACGTCGCCCAGCTGCTGCACCAGCCTATTCCCGACCTCCCTTGCGCAGCAGCAGAAGAAGAAGAAGATCGAGGAGGAGGCATGGACGACACGTCCCTCGAGCACACGCCCACCTGGGTTGTGACCGTCGTCTGCTTCCTCATCGTCTCCATCTCCCTCGTTGCCAAGCGCTTCCTCCACTACCTAGGCAAGGCACGCCTCCCCTCTCCGACCCTCCCTAGACATTTTCCCCCATATTAGTTCTTTTTTTACCCTTATAAGGTGGTGTGGAACCAGTAGGAGCTCTTGGTCAACTCAAAAAAGAAAAAGGAGCTCTTGGTATTGCGTCCTGGATGATGATTTGCACAGGTCGGTGCCTCTTAGGAACCATTTGTTCCTTTGCCTCCCTTTCAGATTGATACCCAACACCCAAGTTCAATTAAGATCCTTGTTGTCGGCACTTCTAATTGGAATATATTAATTACCTGCTCAGGCCAGTGTTTTTTTTGATCAATTTTTCTCAGTGTTCTTTTCTCGATCAATTACCCCCCCTCTTAAAATCCTTCCGCAAGCTTCTATATATGCTACATCCTTTTATACCCAATTGATTTAGTTTTATGTGTTTGTCCTATTGTTAATTTCTTAACTACAATTATGGTGTGGTGATGTAGAGCTATTTGGAAGAGTTCATGGGTGAATATGCTAGAGAGAGAATCATGTGGCAAGAGACTCCTTTCTGTCGGACTTGCTTTCGATGCTGAGAAGACTACAAACAAAGGGGTTGATAAAAGTCGAGTCCCAAGAGAAATCAAATGATGGCAAGAGAATGTTGAATTCTCGGTGATCTAAGGATCTCAAGATAGTTGTTAGTATGATGATATTGTTATCGCGGATCTCAAGGTGCCCTGGTGTGTACTGCTTGGCATTGTGGATCAACTTGGGATGTCTTTATCATTGAGATCAATGGCGACACAACACGAATGTGCTTGGAACGACTCGGCTGGGTAGAAGATCGTGTCCGACCACAAGGGCGTCATCCCACCTCAACGACCTCCATCATACCTCCCACCTCCCACAGCGAACTGCGCCCATATATGACTTAGATGAGATAGGCCATATTTGCAAGATGGAACACCCGTGTTATAAATTTGAAGTCAAATTCATAACATAGTTCAAGAAAAAAGACGAATTCGATAGTACACAACATTAGTTAGGTTTAAATTTGGCCCATTACCACTGTCGGTACTATTTTTGTTTTTCAAGTTGGGTCTCAAATGGTACTTCATTTTTGTGACAATCGGTTTGTTTTATGCATATATATGGACCTTTTCTCATTTTGTTTGAGATGTTTTTAAGTACAAACCGGGTACACTACAAACCTGTTGCACTATATACTTACCAATGGCCACAGTTCGCTGTCCAAAATAAATAAGTTACCAATGGCCGCAGTTAACAATTTAGGCCTAATATTTTACATGAACTTAAACAATTTGCAGTGTTCTTTCGGGCTGATTGTTGCTATGAAGAATGGAATGGTCATGCTATTGATAAAGAACACTCTCCGAAGTTGGATTTCTCTTTTTGTGCTATTATTATTGATGAAATTAATAGGCTCATTACAAGGAATTGTCGGTTTTTGTGTACCTTATAATAGTGACACGCATGGACGTGTAAAGTCGAGTGATATTGATACTATTTAATAATGGATGGTATAAATTCTTTGGCGACGAGTAATTTTCTGGTTTGAGAGACACCGAGACTGTCGAGAAAGAAAAAAAGCAAATAGAGTTCGAGTTTGTTGCTATTTGTTGAAACCAGATGCAACAATGCTTAACACGTATTTCTGAATTAAAATAATAATTTGATAAATGCATATAT